>JACXGM010012741.1:9463-23808 GCA_016801145.1 Umbra pygmaea
CACAAACACTGCCTCCATCTTATCCCTTCACAAACACTGCCTCCATCTTATCCCTTCACAAGCACTGCCTCCATCTTATCCCTTCTACAAACACTGCCTCCATCTTATCCCTTCTACAAACACTGCCTCCATCTTATCCCTTCACAAACACTGCCTCCATCTTATCCCTTCACAAACACTGCCTCCATCTTATCCCTTCTACAAACACTGCCTCCATCTTATCCCTTCACAAACACTGCCTCCATCTTATCCCTTCACAAACACTGCCTCCATCTTATCCCTTCACAAACACTGCCTCCATCTTATCCCTTCCCAAACACTGCCTCCATCTTATCCCTTCTACAACTCTATTTAATCTAATTAATAAGGCCTTTCAAAAAATATCAAACACATTCTGGCAATATCAGGCATGCAAACGTCTCACCTTCCGGTGAAATTCACCTTTTTGAAACCGAAATGGGTCACCTACGTGATTTGTGCAGATCCGATAAGAAAATATTTGGGGGGGGTGTCGTGGCCATGGCCAAAACAGCATTTTACCAGTGCCTTGCAACTTTACAAATGGTAAGCTGGAACCAATCATCACCTCTAATGCCTAAACCTCACAGCCAAGTGGGGACAGGTTTTTTTCAAAAACTGATTAGATAAGTGTTAGATTTACAGTAAGTGACGCTTTTGAAAAAAAGTAGTTCAACACAGGTAATAATATTTGTTTAATAGTTTTTCATGTATGCTATAAAAAATGTATTTATGGTTAAAAGAACATGGCATTGTTTACAAGAGCACAGATTCTACATTGATAGATAGTTCTAGCTTCTTAATTTTGCTCTGAAATTGCACCAAATTAATGCGTTTAACTTTAAAATTGACTAAACTAGTACATGGAATAATTATCTCACACGTTAGTAATGATTATTGTCATCTACTCCTACAGAAGAAGCAGGGTTTTCTGTCTATGACCACAGCAGTTGTTACACATTTTTCTGTTTCTGCTGATAAATCACTGTCTTTCTCTACTTTCAGGCTGCCATTTGAACAAGATGTAGAACAAGGCAACGTGTCCCACCTGGGTGACTGTGACGGTAAGAGACTTGTTCTCTGTTTATTACCCGCCTCTTATCCAATGTTGAGAGTGTCTTACATAACTGTGTTCTCCAGGGTAGAACATCATACAATGTAAATATCAACTGCTTTACTCATTTGATAAAATAATTAATGTCAAATTAAACATTTCCAACAACCAGTAGAACTCAAATCATAAAACTGATAATAGGTTATATATCTTCAAAGATTGAGATTATTTAGTAAATTTTAATAACACATTGTACATCACTGCTGGTTTGCCTTTGACACAAGGCAGGGTCGGACCTGGTCAGTCGATGAATGGGAGACCAATGCTGTTAGAGGGCCAGTAGAGGGCATACCTCCCTCCGGTCTACAGATTAAATCCCAATGCCCCAGCTCAGTGAAGGGGACATCTGCCCGGTGTAGGTTGCAGTTTTTCAAATAAATTAAATGGGTGTCAGGACTATGTGGTCACTTAACGTTTGCCTAGGGTTGTTAACCTTGTCATTCTTGCTACATTTACAATCTGGCCCTCATACTATTTAAATGAATTTAATTATTACAAGTATTGAGTTTACATATGGAATTATTTTGTATTTTAAGTAAAATGTATTACTTTATTCCATTATGTTAAAATGATAGTCATAGGCAGACACTGATTTTACTTTTTTATCCAGTTTGTCTTTATTGTCTGACAGAATCAAATTATAAAAATATATCTTCAAAAATGAAAAACAAAAGCCAATTAATTAATGTTTATGTATTTTTAAGATCTATCTCCAGTTACTGCTAGAGGAGCACTATGCAATCTCTGCAACACTAAGGGGGATTGGAATGATAAACATTGAAATATGTAAAACAAATATAAATGCTCAAGTAACTTAAAAGGCAAATTCCAAATCAGTTTCTTAATATAGTATTTACAAATTTAATCATTGTTGATTTATGTCATACAGTGCTGTGCTTTCAATGAATCCGAGAACAACCAAGTGTATATTTTGGCCGCTAGATAGATAGGTAAAGATTGAACAATAATCATTTAACAATAATATCAGCACCTGTGACAAATATGGTTCTGACCTTACCTCGAGGGCTACTCCCCGGTCGACTGACTTACCTTACCCCTTCCCCTTAGTTTTGCGCATTCATTTGAGAGAAAGGGCTATCACAATTCTCATTTTGATCGGCTAAGGAGAAGGGGTAGATACCCCTTAAAACCAAGACATTTCATCAGGTTACTTGAAACCAAGGGGTACCCCAAATACACTGCGCAACCGGCAACAATGGCAGCCAGATCATCAAGTGAGTCCAATAAATGTATTTTCGCCTTAAATAATTGAATTAAAAATTACGACAGACTTGTTTTGTGTTCTGCACATTCCTGTACATATATATTTGCAACCATGTTCTTAATTGATTTTTTTTTTATTGCTAGTTTGCTAGTGTCACATTTGTTGTTGTGTAGGAGAGGAAACGGAGACCAGAATGCGGGAGGAGCGTTCTTGATGTTTAATGAACATGAATAGATCGAGGAATACACTGTACCGGAACCGTTCCAAGTAATACATTGGAACTGCACAAAACTATATATATTTTTCCAAGTGCTCTAACGCGGCACTGACGCGACTAACATATACATAGAGTACGCCTGGTTCAGACAATGCCACATACATATCGTATGACACATAACGAGGTGAAGGCTCAATGAAATATGTACATGCTTACATTAGAAAACAGCCCTGGTAATGTACAATCCCTCTCTCTCTTCTTCCCCTCCATGACAGGAGTCGCAACTCACAATAATGCGCGCCGAACCTCCGGAACGCCGGGAGTAAATAGGCATCTTGATTACTCATTACGCACCGGTGTGGATGGTAGGCTAGTGCACCATTCCTGCGCAATGAGTAACCAAGTGCCTACCACTCTCCGAGCGCCCAGAGGTCGGCGCATTACACAGAACACATACACGAACATTCATTACACAAACAGTCCACCATCAGGTTAACTGCCACGACAGCCCTGACCAGTCCTGGCCATCGTGACAGCTAGGCAAACATTACAGTGCTGATTTGCACAACAGTCACGCATTTCTCTGACTAACCTTGAATGGACTTCATGCATATCTACAGTTTTAACTAAACTCCATTAGCAACGAATTTCGTTTGATATCTTGGAAAGTTGTGATCAACACTTGTCGCCTCTGGTGACTTAGCAGCCAGCTAGCGACAATGTATGAAAACGTAACTGTAACCAAGTTGTGTCTCATTTCATAGGGGTATGTTTTCATCCCTTTCCCTTACCACTCGGTATCGAGGGACAAGGGCTAGGGGTAAGACATAGGGGTAGGGGAAGGGGTAAGACAGAGAAATCGGATTCACCCTTTGTCTTGAGCTAGCTATTTACTGTACCTTGACCAATACAATATGTCAGTAAATCTTCCGAAGTCGATCAACAGCTATATCCCCTACCTAGATCCAATTCATATAGTCGGAGCAATATTCTGTCAATAATTTTTATTTCTTTTTTTACGTCACGGTCATTCAAATATATACACAAACAATACAGGCTACATCATGCCAGCAGGCTCCGACCTTACCTCAAGGGCTACTTCCCAGTTGAGTGACTTCATCTGGAGCTAGCTAGTTAGCTAGATATTTAGCTAATGTACCTTGACCAATACAATCAGTCATTAAGCTATACTATCTAGCTAGCTCTAAAGGGTACAGATTTAGCAATATTCTGTCACTTATTATTATTAATTTTATGTTGTGTTCATCCAAGTAACTACACAAACAAATACATGGTAGATCATGCTAACCAGCTTCTTACCTTTGCTAGTGTTAGACACTCTAGACCCGGCTGGTTTATCCAGTTCATTTTTTAGGATACTGAAGGTTTCCATACACAGTGGTCCATGTGAAACTCGGCTGATCTAACAAAGATAGTACGGTAATCATGTTCTTGGCTGGAGATGGTTGAAAGAAAAAATTGAGCCCTGTACCACTTTTTACAACAAACAACATTTTCTGTCTCTATTGCCATTGCTGGGCAGTTTCCACAGACTCCACCAGTGCGAGTTCACCCTGGGCTCAATAGCTTCACTGGCAGCTGCTTGATTCACCCAGCTCCTGTCTTGCCGTATTCCACTGTATTTCTACCTCACTGTATTCAGGCTCAAACATGAGGCTATGGTTGTATATTACCATTCTATAACACTTATCGTACAGCTCTTCTAATATTTCGTCACTTGCACTCACCTTTGTAGAAAACTCTATCTTCTTTAGTTGTTATTTTAACAGACGAATGCAATCCATAGTAACTCACTACAGAACTTTTACTCTCCAATGAACTCGATTCAGGGGCGTGACAAATAAGATCAGAAAGTCTACCCTGAATCTAGCTGTAGTTTTAAAAAATCACTACAATGACATAAAAAACATAATTGTAGTGATATATGGAAACTTACGGTGGCCGAGTTGGGAGTTAGAGTACGCTTTGAGAAGGTGTTTTTTGTGGTGTTTTAGAGTGATCCTTTAAGTTGTTATAGTTCACATATAAATCAACATAACAATAAAATGTAAACCTATAATGCTTTTATCATGTAGAAAACCCCTGCGTGTTTTACTAACTTTGTTCTCTGATTATGCTATCTCACTCTCACTTATTTTCCCTTTCCTATTGTCTCTAACTTTGCTTTGTTGTTTTTTCTACTTATGGCTTATTACCATGCATCTCTAGGTAGACCGGCCTTGATGTTTTCCTCCTCTCTTTCTGTTCTGAGAATGACAGCGGCACAGCAAAGTGAAACGATCCCTCAGATTGCAGAAAGCTCCCCAAATTCCCTTGGCTCCTTTGATCCCAACGTTAATTATGATGAGGCATTCGTGTAAATTAATCCTCCGCATCTTCAAGCTCCAAGTTCATCTGCACCTTGAGGGCCACACAGATGAAATGACATAAGTTACTGACATGCCTGTGATCTTCTTCAGAAGGCCTGTTTGAAGCCCCTGTCAGGTCTGGACCCCAGTGCACCCTTCTGGACCTCGCTGCATCCTGGTTTCTGTCTGAGTGGGGTTGTTGGATCCATGCCCTGTGACTATTCCTCTAAGCTTGCTTGACCTGGTGTCATTCGGGACAGTACGGGTGCATTACGCTCAGCGTGGGTGTCTCTTTGATGTTGCCAGGATTCTCCCATTTGAGCAGTCTTTGATAATGCTGGCGATACTGACGTGACAAACGTGCGCGCCGCTGACTTCTGCTGAGATGTACTGTTGGATGGCACAAGATGAATGCTGTTTGGTTGCGTTGTGTTTGTTTGCCAAAAGGCTGCGCCAGCATCAGTCTATCGGCTGCCAGATTCATTAGGCGCAGTGTCTTAGAGATAGTGATGAACTCGCTCTTCTTTTTTTTGTGTCTGATATTGATGCTATTTAGGTCTTTACTACACAGAGATTCCCTTTTGTGAATTACTCACATGGTCTCTACAGATCTCTGGAACAGTGAACCGAACAGACGGTCTAAGCAAGAGAATGAACTACAAGTAGATATAAGAGCAGTTATGGCATTTCATCATTCATAGTGTTACTCTCTGAAAACTGTGAAGAATCGCTTTCATTCCCACATCGTTCCATCAGCCTGCGCGAAGACACAGACACACAAACGCTTGCACGCGTGCGTGCTGAAGGCAGGTGTGAGTCTGCAACAATGACGTAGACTAGACAGAAGGGTATCAGCTGTGAGTCCCTATCTCTCTGTGTTACACAGCCCACCTGTCTGAAAGAGTAGGCAGATACATTATAGTGGGACATCCATCAATCTCTGCAGTAATGCAGCATTCATCACCTGCTCCTCCTCCTGTTTTGCCCCTAAGGGAAGGGCATAAAGCTGGGTTCAGCAGCACCTCAGTTGGGCCCCGGTATAAAAACATGGGTTGGAACCGGGCCCACTAGCTCCCTTAAGTCCAGATCTGTCTGTGGCCCTCACAGGGAGATCGATGAAAGGCCCCACTAACAGCTCCTCCACCTGCCCCCCCTGTCCTTAGCCAGAGAAAAGTAGCCGCTGGAAGGAGAAGAGGGAGAATCGATTTTCATCTCCTCTTTGGCTCCATCTGAGCCCAATAAATATCAGGAGTGAATCTATAAAATAGTCTGCAGCCTACAGGGGGGCCAGTGGAGAGGAGGGTGTCAGGGGTGAGGACAGAGATGTGGCACAGCACAGGGTTCTAGGCAGGGGCATGACAAATGGAGTGAGGCCACCGCTGTCTGTGGTATCACCGCGTTGTCACTGTTCCCGTTAAAGGTGGCTTGACGAGGAAATAATTCTGCAAGGTGACACATGGTGGCTGCTGCTCGCGTTCTCACTTGTGCTCTCACCTTGCTCTCCTGTTCTTTCCTTCTCACCCTCTCCGTCGACAGCTACAGTATTTTTCTGTCTACAGCTACAGTATCTCTCTGTCTACAGCTACAGTATCTCGCTGTCTACAGCTACAGTATCTCTCTGTCTACAGCTACAGTATCTCTCTGTCTACAGCAACAGTATATCTCTGTTTACAGATACAATATCTCTCCATCTACAGCTACAGTACTTCTCCGTCTAGAGCTACAGTATATTTCTGTCTGCAACTACAGTATCTCTCTGTCTTCAACTACACTCTCTCTCTGTCTTCAGCTACAGTATATCTCTGTCTACAGAAACAGTATATCTCTGTTTACAGATACAATATCTCTCCGTCTACAGCTACAGTACTTCTCCGTCTACAGCTACAGTATCTCTCTGCGTACAGATACAGTATTTCTCTGCCTAGAGCTACAGTATATCTTTGTCTGCAACTACAGTATCTCTCTGTCTTCAGCTACAGTATCCCTCCATCTACAGCTACATTATCCCTTCATATACAGATACAGTATCTCTCCATCTACAGCTACAGTATCTCTTTGTCTACAGCAACAGTATCCCTCAGTCCACAGTGACAGTATCCTTTAGTCTACAGCGACAGTATCCCTCAGTCTACAGTGACAGTATCCCTCAGTCTACAGCGACAGTATCTCTGTCTACAGCTACATTATCTCTCTTTGTACAGCCACATTAACTCTCCATCTACAGCTAAATTATCCTTCCGTCTCCAGCTACAGTAACTCTGTAGGTAGGTGTGAGTGCATCTGCCATCTGCCATCTACCAGGCCATTTTGGAGGATGGTAGATGGAAGACAAGGTGAGCGCTACCGTCGGTCCTTTGTCATGCCAACAGTAAAGCATCCTGAGACCATTCATGTGTGGGGTTGCTTCTCAGCCAAGGGAGTGGGATCACTCACAATTTTGCCTAAGAACACAGCCATGAATAAAGAATGGTTCCAATACATCCACTGAGAGCAACTTCTCCCAACCATCCAAGAACAGTTTGGTGATGGCCAATGCCTTTTCCTGCATGATGGAGCACCTTGCCACAAGGCAAAAGTGATAACTAAGTGGCTCGTGGAACAAAACATTAACATTTTGGGTCCATGGCTAGGAAACACCCCAGACCTTTATCCCATTGAGACCTTGTAGACGATCCTCAAGAGGCAGGTGAGCAAACAAAAACCCACAAATTCTGACAGACTCAAAGCATTGATCATGCAAGAATGAAGTTAATTAACAGCATGCCAGGGCAGAATGCAGAGGTCTTGAAAAAGAAGGGTCAACACTGCAAATATTGACTCTTTGCATAAACTTAATATAATTGTCAATAAAAGCCCTTGACACTTATGGAATTCTTGTAATTATACTTCAGTATACCATAGTAACTAAGGATCTAAGGACACTGAAGCAGCAAACTTTGTGGAGAATAATACTTGTGTCAATCTCAGAACTTTTGACCATGACTGTACTGTACATACAGTGTTTTATTTGTATGCCCCCCAAACTTTGTCACACTGGTTCTCAAGAATGAATGGTCAATATGGATGGTCAACAGCTACAGTATCTCTCCATGCTGTCACAGTTAGAGCATGCTTCAGTTCACTACTCACCATGGTGGTCTACCACAGCCCAGTCTAGTGCTGTCCTTCCTCCTGTTCAATTGGACACAGAGCTCTTCATTAGTACCCAGGCCACCCTGGGAGCATGTGATTTCCTAAACGTTAGGCTTTTGTTGTGCCTGATTCCTGTGAACTAGACCTGATCAAAGCAGATGTGGACATCACAGCTTTTAATGAACTGACCTGTGGTGAAGTGGTGCAGAGTACAAGCAGCGCTGTGTGTGTCTGTTTGTATACATGAACGTGGGTATGTGTGTCTGTTTGTATACATGAACATGTGTGTCTGTTTGTATACATAAATGTGTGTGTGTCTGTTTGTGTACATGAATGTGTGTGTGTCTGAATGTATATATGAATGTGTGTGTGTAATACATGACAATAAGGGAATATATGCACTGCCTTGGTTCATTATACCAATCAGATGTGTGTACATGTGTGTTTCTTTGCGTTCACCTTGAATTGCATTTTGGGAGCATAGAGTACCTCACATCAGCCAACAGCTCCAACAGCAGCCAAAGCCCAATGCTGCATTTGAACTTATAATCATGTATGAGTTGAGACCAGTCCGCTCTGAAAACTCCAAACTTGTCAGGTAATAAATTCCAGCAGTGTAAACATAATCGCAGGATTTGAACCCGGGCGTCAACAGATGGTCTAACGTGTCAGCTCCACTTATAAGCGGTTATTGCACCAGTTCTGTTTTTCCAGGTCATGACCCGCCTGGTGCGAGTACTGGTTTCAAGAGAGCCCAAGCGTAGGGCAGACTTCAACTGTCTATGACTTCATTTGTTTCAAGGGACCTTTATCTCTAACAAATTGAAAATAAAGTACAACAAAAAAGACTCCATCTCTTAAGTGCATTGTTTTTTCAACCCACAACAGCATTGGATTGCGTAGTAGCAGTGATATGATTCTGACACCCTCAACTGCACCTTTTGCAGCAGCTCTGCTGAACAATGGGAATTTGCATTTGCACAAAAAGCTCATCAGCTAAAGTCAACTTTGTTAAACCAGGCGTCAAATGGGAGAGGATGTTGTCACTGCAGGAGAGTCTCATTGAGTCACACTGGCACACTTCCTCGTTGTTCCAAGTCAATGCATTTCAAATCTGCTTTTTCCCAAGAATTACATCTCCAGGGTGGGTTTCCGTCTGCACGAACCAAGACAAAAGGCAATAGTTAATGCTCGCTCCTTCTCTGCTCACTCCCCACTAGCTTCTTCCCTGCCACCATGAAAGCACTCATGCATAATGACATGCCCTCACCAGCAAGAGAAGCAGTTACAGATGGAAGCAATTATGGCACTGTGAAAATATTTCCTGAAGTAAAGGCAGTATTTTGACTCGGGGAACAGCGGGTTGCAATCACAGTTTAATTGAGGTCCACAGCACATCAATGAAGGAAGAGCGAGAGACATTCGACCTGGCTGCGTCACGTTAGTCTGTGACAACTGCAGAGAAAGGGGTTCAGGGGAAGTGTGAAACATTTGATGGCAAATTTACAAAACTCTCATTCTCATTCTAATTGGTTAGAGCAGGGGTGGGTTGGTGAGGGTTCCCTTTTGAGGACTGAAAGGAAATTTTATAAACTAGTGTCTACTGTATATATTTGCAATGGGAAAAGACCAATGCTTTGTTATGATGTGGAAGTAGTAATTAGAGGGTTTAAACCGCTACGTGACCTACAGTATGATCTTCCAGTTGGTGAACACTGCAGCAGTCCATCGCTTTCTGCTCTGGTAGAGCGGTTCGCACGTGGAGTCAACCTTCCGCAAACAACACTATTCTTTGGCCTTTAAAGAGGGCAACACCAGCCCCTTAATAGCTAGAGAGGTGTAAAGAACTTTGAGTATTTTCTTTTCTTTCAAGTGGTGATGAGAGAGAGGCGGCGTAAACAGGAAGTCCTGTACCATGAGAGTTAGCTAGACTAGAGCGCAGGAGACTGATGGACCAACTACTCTCATACTGTACGTCAGCTGGTATCTTTGGGAGCATGAAAACACAACCACTGCAGTGAGGGGCCCTATCACTGACTAACACACTGCCACTGGGCTGCTGCGCGTCAAGAGAAAATAAAGAACACCAAAGACACTAATTCATGGCGATGGATGATAAGTGTCTCTGTTGTCTGTGTTCTAGGGCCTCACGCTGCTGCATGGCTGTCTTCTAACAGGAGCTATTCACTGCTCGGATGCTGAACTTATGCCAAGTCCAATGGAATAGCAATTAACAGTGGGCTGCCACTGCTGAGGGCGGACTCAAACTGAACACTTTCGCTGTACTATTGTTTGCTACATGTTACTTGGAGACTGTGTTGCATTATTTAGGGAATGTAAATGAGTTCGAGATTGAAAATTATGTTTTTTCCTAATTGCTCGGGCACTTTTGTGCCCACCAGAATTCACTTTTATCGAGTTAACATGCAGACCACAACTAAAACACTGTTGGTCAAAAGGAATTTGTAAAATCCACCAAGCATCTCAAATCATTGAGTACATCATACAATTTCAAGTATGTTTGTCAAATAATATAACTTTATATTTTGTCTGTGCCATTTGTTGATGACTATGCACCAAAAAAGGCACAGTAAATATATTACTAAGACATGGGCTGTGGTATTTTTTCCTTTACCAATACCCCTTTCAAAGAACATCAGTGACACCTTGGTCAATACCAAGGTTGAGCTATTCCACCGCCACCCATCTGAACCCATCTTACTCTGTCGGGCCCAGTACCGCTCCTTTGTCCTGGCCATACGCCTCCTTGGTCGATTTTTGCAAATAGCAATTCCGTTACAGTACCTCTTTCATTTATGAATAAGAACTGATTTAACAACTCTGCCAAGAGGTTTTGCATACGTGCAGGAGAGGTTCACATTTATGGGAGTACTGATGAGCTGTGATTTCTCTTTTGCAAAAAAGTAGTTTAGCATAAGAGTTGTGTGTGAAAGCAATGACAAATGACTTACTGTGTCGCGAGAAAAGGATACTGTTAAGCTCATTAGTCTACAATGGAGTTCCCTCGCAATACTGCTTCAAACCACAAGCGTGCATTCAAACAGTACACAGAAATCAGTCTGGCAGTCTGAGGAATCAAGTTGTTTCGGACAAGGGTTGTTTTAAATGAAATGTGATTGGCTCGATCTTTAACCACTGAAATTAACAAGAATAAGGTGACCAGACGTCCCCGGCTTCCGGGGACAGTCCCCGGTTTTGGTGACCTGTCCTCGATTTCGGTGACCTCTCCCTGACTGGAGCTGTAATGTCCCCAGTTTTCACTGTGTGTACAAGGCCTCTATCAGCAGTGATTGTTAGAGTGCATGTCAGAAACACCGTGAGCAGGCACGCGACTATCCGGCGTCTTTGAGTACTGTAAGTCCTATAATTTATGTTGTCAGTTAATTATGTTGTTGTATTAGTTTATAATTCTTAAAAAATTAAATTAAGTTAACTGGTGATTTTTGTTGTTTGTATTCTTCCCCTGCTAGCTAAATTGCATGTGGCTGTTGATTCGATATACAGTAAAAGCAATTGTTGAGAGCCCTATCTCACGTTTGCAGGGTTCCTGCAGCTCCTTAAAAAATCTTAAAAAGGTCTTAAAATAAAATCAGGGAAATTAAGGCCATAAATTCTCTTCATTTTACCATAAAGCTCTAGGTATTAAATTTGCAGATGGTGCATTTAAGGCTGATTGGAAAATGTGGGGGAAGTGGTCTAAGTCTCATCTGTCATCTGCGAGTAGGCTGTTCTTCTGTTTCGTGAATCTACTTCACCCCTTGTAGATATTTTTTCCCTGTTGGGCGACTGTGTGTCAGACCTGATGCATGAGCCTGAACCTCTTCCTGTCTGCTCTCTCATGCTCTGTCGGCTAAACTGCGCTGCTGCTGGATAGACCGTCTCGTGTCACAAACTCTAAATAACTTTTATCTGCTTCAGGCAGCTACTGTAGCTACATAGACAATGATGAACACACTGAGGGTACACAGTCAACTTAGATGTGTCATTTCACATCTTAAATTCTAATAGATGTGACTGAGTTTTTCTTATTGTTAGTACTGCTTCATATTTGATGTCCCCCCTACATTATATTTGTAACAGTAATTAGTTCACAAAACCAGTCATATTGTTCTGCTTTGGGCCTTGTATGGAGAGTGGAAAGGAAGGACAGGTGGAAGACTGGACAGGAAGACGAGTGAAATAGATAAGAGCAAGTAAGGGCAGTGAGAAGAGAGTGAGAAACTAAAGGAGAGAAGAGTGAAGGGACAAAAGAAAAGGAATACAAGTGAACAGAGTAGGACAAGAAAAAATTAATGATAATGTATTGTTTTGTAAATTGCTTAGCCAGTGTATCCCACCATAATGGTTATTATATTGCCAGATTCCAGACAATCCCACTTACAAGTATGAATATGTATTTTTTACTGGTATGCTTCCTAGTGACATTAGTGCAAAAATATGAAGAAAAAACTTTTCCACCTGTCTGTGCATGGTTCAAATTCTGAAGTTCAAAATAGTTCAGGCTACAGCACAAATATTTTGAATAATATTTAGACATGATTATACAAGAATAATCATGTCTAACCTCTGAATTTCTTTTCAAAGTGCACCAGATTGATGCATCTAAACATTAAAATAGACAAAACGTTCTTAAAGGAAGCATGCCCATGGACCTCCCTATACTCTTAAAAATAAAGGTTCTTCCAAGTTTCTGTGTTGGGGTATATGGTTCCTTGAAGAACCTTTAACATCTAAAGAACCTTTCCATTGTACAAAAGGTTCTTTGTAGCGCCAAAAGGTACTTTAGATTATAAAAGGGTTCTTCGCCATCAATCTCATATGATCTTACATTTTTGGAGTAAATTTGTGTTTCCCATACATTGATTTATTTGTGGTGGCGTGCCACAATCTCTGCACTGACCGCTATGAATAGATTTATGCTTCCTATGTTAATTAGACTGCAAAATATATTTAAACTTATAGTAGTAACATAAAAGGCAACATGTTTAGTATTGGGCAGTAATGCATTATTTTCATATTTCTTAATGGCGCTAAGAAAAAATAGCTTTCAATAAAAGGTTCTTTGGGGAACCAAAAAAGGTTATTCTATGGCATCGCTGTGAAACCCCCGTTTTGGTTCTTCCTGGGACCTTTATTTTGAAGAGTGTAGGGGGGCTTGTGCCCCAGTGCAGCTCTAGGTCTAGTGATGCCCCTGGGGCATTGTCCTCGTTTT
Organism: Umbra pygmaea; assembly: GCA_016801145.1. Lineage (NCBI taxonomy): Eukaryota > Metazoa > Chordata > Actinopteri > Esociformes > Umbridae > Umbra > Umbra pygmaea. The sequence goes on from JACXGM010012741.1 coordinate 22,772, forward strand.
AAGTTTACAAAGATAAAAACATTTCCTTTTTTGGAGGTATTTATGCTTCTGAGCTGAAAATGTATGCAGATTTTGTCTCAGAACTCTTTTCACCTTAAACAAGAAACTTTAGTAGCAGAAGCAGTACTGTACACTAACTTTAACAAACTTGTTTGATATTAAATGAGGCTCCAGTGTACTTACGCTTTCTATGTGACATAAGCTTCATCAACGACAATCAATCCCCATGAGGATGTTTTGATACAAGCCAGCATATTAATCTACTTACAGCTACTGTAAGGCTAATGCTAGCTATGGTATCATTGATGCTAACCTCCTCAGAAGAAGTCATTTTTGTTTCTCAAATAAAAATTTAAACATTTAATTTCTTTGTGCTTCTTCTCATCATCACTTAAGCAAATAGGTAAGCCTAGTCAGTACTGGCAGAATGATATTCATGTAGCGTTTGAATGCAAACTTGTGGCTTCTGGAGGCATTACAGGGCTAATTATGAAGATCAATTGACCTATGGCTAAGCCACGCCCCTTCCACTCACTCAGACAAACATTCAACATTTGGTGACAGGCGCTATGGAGACAGAAAGATGACAGCTAGGACTGGACGCCGAGGCAGTTGGATGCCGACATGGCGCAGGTGCGGGGTTAAGCCAAAGCGTGGGTCGCGTCCGACGTGGGCCGGCAGGGTGAAGTTGCTGGACGAGAGAGGAGGGGAGCCAGAACCGGGGTGCGTGGCGTCCTCGTGGGGATCTGCTGCCGCGGAGTGTGAGCAGGAGAAGGCGGAGCAGTTGGCGCTGGACTTATTGCGTGGGGGAGCTGCCGGTGAGGTGGCGGGTCGCGGTGGCGGTGCGGTGAGTGAGGTCGGCATGGTGGGGAGCTCGGGTGAGAGTGTGGGTGGGGATGGTGTGGGGATTGGGTTTGAGGAGGAACGGGGAAGTCGTCGGAAGAAGAAGCGGGCACGAAAGAAAGAGGGAGTGGAGAGTAGTTCGGGAGAGGGTGAGGGGCCGGCGGTGAGTGGTGGGGAGCAGAGGTTTAAGGTGG
>JACXGM010012742.1:0-23729 GCA_016801145.1 Umbra pygmaea
GTGATCTGAAACCTGACATCAAGTAAGGTGAGGAACAATGAATTTCACCCACATGGAAAAATGCTCTTTATTTGAATGAGTGAACGTGGCTCTTAAAAGGTAATTAAAGGCACAGGGGTTGCGGTGCCACCGGCTTGAAGGCACCTGGGTTGCGGTGCCAGCGGCTTGGGCCCGCAATCGCTGCTCGCAGCTATATTTAATATTTGTGTCTTCCAAGTTATTTGACATACTTAATTTTTTTAAGTAACGCAATAGTTACTTTCCCTGGTAATTAGTTACTTTTATAATGATGTAACTCAGTTACTAACTCAGTTACTCTTTGTGAGAAGTAACTAGTAACTATAACTAATTACTTTTTTAAAGTAACGTGACCAACACTGGTATTATGTGCATAAATTCTAGAGCTTATCAAGTTAGTTGTGAGCTTTTGTGATTACCTACGTATTGGAAATGCCTTTTTTTGTAATTAAACATTTACTTTACCTTTTTTGCCTCTTCCATTTGTTACATGGATCAAACCCTAAAAAGCAAAACTAATGATTAGTTCTGTGAACACCAATACAATAAACCATTTCCTGTCACATTCTTATTTTATAAATATGAGATAACAAACACAACTCACGCACGCACAGACACCCATCTGGAAAGTTCTGACCATGGGACCGTAACCAGACACCCACCTCACTGCAACAATTTATATATAGAGGCATATGTTTTCTTTGGTGTCTCCAGATGCACGGCTGTGCCTGTCTTACTATAAATTGTCCCAATGTCAGTGGTGGGACCTTACCTGTCTTTGGGTAACTAGCCCTTTTCACAGGTCCACATGAGAGTGGATTTGAGACATGAACCATGTATTAAGCCTGTCCTATGTTGTCCTGATGTCAAAGGTGGGCTACGTCTTTGGCTAACCAGCCATCTTCACTAGCCATATTTTATTCTTCTTTTCCATGAGGATTGGAAGGTTGATCTGTCAAATTGTCCTGTTATATGAACAGCCTGTAGGGGGTGTTTCCTCCAACAGATCTTTGGATAAAATTACTTTTTATGAGGTCTTGTTTGATTTCATTTTTCTTTCTTTCATTTTAATTTACACACCATCTTGTGATACTGACCAAGCTCACTTAAGTATGAGCTCCAGTAGTCAACCCCACAAGTCCCTTGGCATCACCACCCAGAATCCATGCATACATCACATCCAGAGTGATAGAGAAAACAGAGTGGCGACACTCGTATGCAGCCTCGAATAGTTCCGGAAATCAACAAGTGTCACAACCCTTCTCTCTCTATGGCTCTGATCACACCTACACATACACATTCACAAAAACCACCTGTGCTCTGACCCTAAATCAACCCAGAATCCACCCGAAAAAAACAGCAGTTATATTGTAATTGTTTTTGCATTAACACTAGTCAATGTACATGTATCATGTAACAATGTACGGATCTATTGACATCCAATTTAGAACAAATCGTTGAGTTATTTGTTCAGTAATAAAATACTTTGCATTCACGGTTGTTTACAGAGTGTATTGTTTTCCAAGGATGAAAGAGATGCACTACTGTTGTCAGGTTACAATACCATAGTGAGAAAGAAATATGTTTTCAGGCGGTTTAGGGTGACTTTATGGTGTCCAATTTTTCTCCATTAGAATTTTAATTAGATTTTGATAACAGCAACATTCAGCTATTCTGTCAGGATGAAGAAAAAAAAATCAAGGCCAAAAAAACAACAAATCCATCTTTTCTCTTTTTTCTTTGCTACTGAAGAGGAGAACTGGTCTACTGACCACACAGTGCATGCCGATAATAGCTCTGAAAATATATTACCATGTGCTTTTATGCTTTTATCTAATTTGGATGTGTGTTGAGGTTTAGATTTTATAAAGCATTTGTGACCGCAGAAAAATATCCATCCAGAGAAAAGGTTAAATACAGTTAAAGAAAAAAAAATTATTTGTGTCTATACTGCTTTGTCCACAAATCAAAAAAGTGGTACAAACACTACCCTTTGGAGGGTTGACCAGAGAGTGAGCTGTCACTTAAAATGAATCACTGAATTGTACACTGGTCGAATCAAGAGATGAGACGACATGGGGAATAGAAACACTGCTAGAGAAAAAAAGTCCCAATTAAAATGACATGTTATAAATATAAGCAGGTTGTGAGAGACAGCAATGCAGACAGCCTTCATTAGAGAAATCTAAGCAAAGAAAGCACTTTAATGGCTGTCTATTTCCAGGAAACCCATTGTAGGGCTCTCTCAGGGGCTTTAGTTTGGCACATTGCATTAGTTAGCCTACCCTATGCATGTTTGAACTTTAGTATTGCGGCAGAAAATGTGGCCCTCAATCCTGTAAATAAATCACAGTGGAGCTGGTAAGAAAGAACATCAGTGGATAACCATAAACACAGTGGCGATGCTTAGTGTGACATTTGTTGCTGGGACACAAATGCAAATCATCAAGATTAAGGTATGGTGAGTGCAATTGCTTTGTCTAGTCTGGGTGCAGATCACGTCGACATAGCTTTTTTATCCAAAGGGTCTGCTAAAGGTATAGCGCATAAAACCTAGATGCAGCAGAGTGGCTAAAAAATGCATTGGTCTAACTCCCACAATCCCCCTTTCCTGTGCATTTCAAAACATTCAATGTCACATAATTTGATTAGAGAATGTGCATTGTAGCCGACCATACTTTTTCTCTTTCTCCTGTCTCTTGACTCTGGCATGTATCAAATCAATACTGTTTATTATTTATGGATGTCTATGGAATACAGTTGAAGATTATTTTATATGAAGTGGTTTCCTGAAATATGTGGTCAATAATTCAGGGCTATGTTATCCTGGGCAGTGAGCTCCAACATCAATGAGAGTATACAAACGGAGGTTAGGCGTAGGGTCTGTGTTGTATTCGTTACAGCTTTTTTGCTTGTCAAAATCCAAACAGATGTACCTGTGAGTAATGTAACTTAGTTGAGAAACTGAACCCTGCTCCGATTCTCTTTGGGTTAAACTGCACCCATGTATGAATAAGTCATTGTGTATGTTGGGTTTATATTTACTGAAATTGGCTATTGCACTTGTATCTCTGTAACAGTAAAGTTTCCAGTTTGGCTTTTTAGAACAATGCTTCAGTGTGACTAGTATAAGTAACAGTATTACATTAAATTGATCTAGGATATTACAGCAGTAAAAACATAGGGACCTTCATTTAAAGTACTTAGAAATATACATTTAACTAAACTGTAAATTTATATTATCTTTCAGGAAATTAACACTGGTAGTTTTAATGTATTTTATCTTTCTAATTTGTTCTTTTAACTAACCAATTAATATATGTAATGATTCTTGTAAAGTATCCCATTAAAAAGCTTTCACAGTACACTCCTGGATAGTACACAGGAGAGCCCCTCGCAATTATAGCCTCCTCATTTCCTCAAGTGTGGGACCCTTTCTTAAGATCCAGTGGAATGATGCTATACATCCTAAATCATTCCAAACAACGTACAGGAAAAAACAAGATAGACTTAAATGTATAAGATCACATCCTAAGATATCCTAAGATAACCTAAGATTCACTCAAAAACAATGTTTTCATATGTTGATGATTGTTGTCAAGATAGAGACATTCTACATCAATACAACCCATATAATGCAAAATCATCATTATGATACAATAAACATGGCAGGTAATATTCTAATTTGTGGTGATTTTAACATTCATATTGAGAACTCAAATGACCGTCCAAAAGGCATTTAGAGACATAGTTGAACTTCACACTGCCATAGACGTAAGTTGGACCTATGGCTCTTGGGAAAGATGTTGTGGATTTCATTGTTTTTCCTCATTATCCAAGAATTTCCGACCACTATTTGATTACATTTACTGTCATGTCAGTTAATCCTTTTAAGTGCTGCACTCTGAATTCTCTGACAAACCAAAGGTGCTTGGATGCCTTTCCAGATTCAATCAACATTACAAATGATGTCAGAATGAACACCTGTAAATTATCTAACTGAAGAGCTACACTTAAACTTGTCTAACACCCTGGATGCAGTTGCACCTTTATAAACTAAACAGGCCTGCATCAAAAAACTTGCTCTTTGGTATACAGAAAACACCAGAACCCTAAAGCAAGCCTCCAGAAGACTGGAGCAAAAATGGTGTTGCACCAAGTTCAAAATTTACTTAATTGAGGAGAACAAAAACAATCCCAAATTTATTTTGATACAGTTGAAAAGTTAACTTAAAAGCAGCATGAAGTCGTACGTCATTATGGCAGTGATGAATTCATGAGCTTCTTTGTTGAAAATATCATTACCATTAAAAAACAAATTAATTACAGACCCTACACTTAAAAAGCCTATTTCCCCATTTACTATCAATTGCACAGAACAGTCTGGGGACTCATGTATAAAACTTTGCGGTGGATTTGCGTCAGAAGTGGCATACGGACGAAATATAGGACGTGCGTACGCAAAGAAATATTCAGATTTATAAAACCGTGCGCACGCACGTCCTACGCAGTTTTCTCTTTATAAATCACAATCAAGTCTAATACGTGGCGCAGCTTTTACGGCTACATGTCATGCCCATTTTTGGCCATAAATAGTCAGTGAAACGCCCCAAAATTAATATTCATTGATTGAGAAATAATGGCAAACCCTGAGGAAATCCAAAAAAGCAACTTCACTCAATGTGAAGTAGAAAATATTGTTTGCGAGGTGGAAAAGAGGAGGAAAATGTTGTTTGAAGGGCACAGTGTGCCTATTACCAATGCTGAAAAGGCGTTGGAGTGGCAAAATGTTGCAGACGCTGTAAGAAAGTCGGACCGTGGCCCAAAGAAAAAGTGGTCAGATATCAGTCGATGTCAAAGCGTCTGGCGCTTCATCACGAAAGTGTGTCTGCCACGGGTGGGGGAAAATTGGTTACATTACAGCAACATGTCTGCATCACAAATTATTTTGACATTGGCGGAATGAAAATGCTTTCGATTAATGAAAGCATGTTCATTCTCATTTGTTGCCATTATATGGCAATAGCACCGATTACATTTGGGAAAACGGACATAGCTGCAAAATGTGCTTTTTTGTTTGCCTGTTCATTCGGCGTGTACGGCAACTTCATGTAATTATGCGACAAGCCTATTATACCGACTAACACGCCTGGCATAACCCGGCAAAGGGTTGGCTGAGATATCGCTGACCTGTCAGTCAATTCCATCTGGAAAGTGCCAGTCGCCTGAAATCCTGTTATTATTTTAAGAAAGGCGCCAATACATAATATGCATTAGGCTATTATTATTAGTATTGTCTTCTAACAGTGCAAGATCAGCTATTGTACGTCATTACGCATTGTGATGGCATGGCTTTTTATAACCATCCATTCGATTGTATCCATTCTGATTATCTACAGATGTCGGTATTACTGTAATTGTAAATGGAAAATAGTTCTCCACAAATGGAATTTCTTGCACCTTTCAAAATGGTTGAGACATGCGTCACGATGGAATACATTTATAAATAAAATGAACTAAATGCATATAAATGAAAACTATGTTTGTGTATCTGATTATGACATGTATACTATGAAAACAATATTCCCCGAAGGACAATAAAGACTATATATCTATTATCTATCTATTTATCTATCTATAATCATCTATTTTTCTACAGTGCCTTGCGAAAGTATTGGGCCCCCTTGAACTTTTCGACTTTTTGCCACATTTCAGACTTCAAACATAAAGATATGAAACTGTAATTTTTGTAAAGAATCAACAATGATTCTTCCAGAATGGTCCTGTATGTGGCTCCATCCATCTTCCTATCAATTTTAGCCATCTTCCCTGTCCCTGCTGAAAAGAAGCAGGCCCAAACCACGATGCTGCCACCACCATGTTTGACAGTGGGGATGGTGTGTTCAGGGTGATGAGCTGTGTTGCTTTTACGCCAAACATAACGTTTTGCGTTGTTGCCATAAAGTTCCATTTTGGTTTCATCTGACCAGAGCACCTTCTTCCACATGTTTGGTGTGTCTCCCAGGTGGCTTGTGGCAAACTTTAAACAACACTTTTTATGGATATCTTTCAGAAATGGCTTTCTTCTTACCACTCTTCCATAAAGGCCAGATTTGTGCAGGATATCACTGATTGTTGTCCTATGGACACACTCGCCCATCTCAGCTGTAGATCTCTGCAGTTCATCCAGAGTGATCATGGGCCTCTTGGCTGCATCTCTGATCAGTCTTCTCCTTGTATGAGCTGAAAGTTTAGAGGGACGGCCGGGTTTTGGTAGATTTGCAGTGGTCTGATACTCCTTCCATTTCAATATTATCGCTAGCACATGCTCCTTGGGATGTTTAAAGTTTGGGAAATCTTTCTGTATCCAAATTCTCCACAACAGTATCTCGGACCTGCCTGGTGTGTTCCTTGTTCTTCATGATGCTCTCTGTGCTTTCAACAGACCTCTGAGACTAACACAGAGCAGGTGCATTTACACGGAGACTTGAATACACACAGGTGGATTCTATTTATCAGTAGTAATTTAGGTCAACATTGGATGATTCAGAGATCCTCACTGAACTTCTGGAGAGAGTTGCTGCACTGAAAGTAAAGGGCTGAATAATTTTGCTCGCCCAATTTGTAAGTTTTATATTTGTGAAAAAGTTTGAAATATCAAATAAATTTTGTTCCACTTCATGATTGTGTCCCACTTGTTGTTGCTTCTTCACAAAAAATTACAGTTTTATATCTTTATGTTTGAAGCCTGAAATGTGGCAAAAGTTTGAAATGTTAAAGGGGGCTTGACTCGATTGACTATGTTACTCGATTGACTATGTTACCAATCTTCCTCTTAGGCCCAGGCCCTCGCAGTGGACGATTGTTACAGGCATGCAGAGGAGACATGGGACGCTGCCCATCCAGCGTGCCGTTCGTTGGCAGAAATTCCATGCTGACCATTGTCGGGGTGCCACGCCCCTTTTCCAACCTGGGGACAGGGTCTTGCTCTCGACCCTGATCTGCCTCTTTGTCTCCCCTGCCAGAAGCTTGAGCCACGGTTTGTGGGGCCATTTAAAGTTGTGTTTACCTCATTCTATGCATATTCACATTGTGTTCCATGTTTCTCTCCTCAGGCCAGTGGTGGAAGGCCCTCTCCATGAGGCCAGGGTGCTGGAGACCCCCCTCTGCTGTTGGAGGTCGAGGGTGACTTGGTCTATCCTGTGCGGTCCATTCTCGACTCAAGACAGCATGGGGGTGGTCTCCAGTGCCTTGTAGATTGGGAGGGGTACGGTCCTGAGGATCGGTGTTGGGTTCAGGCCAGAGATGTGTTGGACCCCTCACTCCAGTGACTTTCACCTGCGCCGGCCGGATCGCCCTATATCGGGCTATGTGGACATGTTCTGGCATGGTTCAGCTACTATCTATTGGAACAGTATCAGTTTGTATCTGTGGTTGGTCTGTCCTCCAAAAAATCGAAGGTATGCTTTGGTGTTCCTCAAGGTTCTGTTTTGGGACCTCTGCTGTATATGCTGCCTCTTGTTGATGTTATTCATAAACGCAATGTGCATTTTCACCTCTATGAAACAAGAATGTAGACTATAGTTTTCTGAGCCACTTCAGCCAATGAGGTGAAAGCGCTACCCCTATATAAATTGGGCTCGCTCACTATAAAATCTTTTTTCTTCAGCCGACTCTGTTTGTAAGCTGCACCTAGAAAGTAAAGATTTTTTTCTGATTCACCATGTCACCACATTGTTTTGAATTATCATCATGTCTTTTCCTATTGGAATTTCAACCAAGATCCGCCGTTGTCATTGTCTAGTGGAGGATGGGTGGGCACACAGAGCCTTTGTGCTCTGCTTGGGCCTCGAGCATTGTGAGCCCTTTCATGGCAGTAGTGAGCAAAGAGGAGGCCATCTTCAAAGGAGTTTCTAGTCTGGAGCCGCCCCCGGCAGCTCACCTGGCGAGAAGTTCATCTGCATGGACATCTTACAAGAAGCACCTTCTTCCAGACGTCAGGGACAGGGTGACTGCCTCGCTAGCTTAGAAGTCCTTCATGCTCACTGCACAGATCGTAGGAGCTGCTTCAATCTCTTCTCTGACCATGTGAAGGGAATCCCTGACCACGGCAGAGTCCGATGAGATGGGCAGGGCCGCAGCCTCCATCTTACAGCTAGCCCAAGCTACGGCTATTTTTTCTGGCTGCACTATAACTGTCTCAGTGGCAACTCACCGCCCCCTATGGTTGGCTGGGACAGCGCTCAAGGACAGCCAGAAGCTCCCGCTTCTGATTGCCCCGATCAAGTCAGTGGCTGATGCTACTGCTGGTGTGGGAGGAGAATATCGGAAGCTGCTGAGCAAATCGATTCCGACCCAGCGCAAGCACTCCAACCCTTGTTGAGAACAGCTGCGTCGAAGTCGCCTTTTGGCGGAGGGCCCTGGCTGGGCTCTTCTCAGAGAAGGAAAAAGAGTTCTAAACATCCGCATTCCTCTTCTCCTTCATCTCCTGCTCAACATCAGCAGGAGGAACCTGTTTCCCAGCATTCAAGACCTCCGGGGGGCGTTCTCAGCAGAGAGAGGGCCTCGGCATGAAACACGTGTAGGTTTCCCGGCCAGAAACGTAGGAAGCAATGACTGATTGGGGGGTTTTCTAGCTGGGCCCCTTCCAACAGTTCTGTTTTGAAAGATAAAATAGTTGGAAGTAATATTCCGTCTCACAAATCTCTTCATTCCACAGTTACCTCTTCCGCCTTGGCGGGTAGGGTTGGGTGTTTCCCTACTCTGTCGAAGTGTGAACTGTCTGCCCAGTCACTTTGTTTACCTAGCCAAAGTAGTGCATGCGTTAACAATGCTGCTGTATCAACCTGTTCAGACTATGGTGTTTCTGTGAGCACTGTGTATAGTCTGAGTGAAGGGAAACAGAAACTGAAGGTATGGCTACCTTCATTCATAGTGATGTTTTCTCTTCCTCTGAGAGTGCCCCTGATAATAAATGCGTGAGTTTGACTCCATTCTCTAATACTCATTAATAAAGGGCTTGGGGCACCGTGACAACCTAGCTAGTCATACTTTGATCTCACTCTCTCGCTCTTGGCTGCCTGTGAGGTCTAAATTCACTCCTTTTCTCTCTTCCCCTGAGAGGGGCTCAATCCATGACAGGGTAAATGCCTCGTACAGGCCACGAGAGGTCAGTGAGATTCTGATCACCCCTTTCCAGGAGGTCCCCCCCTGGGCTGCCCGACACAGGGTGGGGAGTAATGGCGGTGTCTATGGGCAATTCGTCAATTCCATCTTTTTCTCTGTTCTGTCAGTCAGAGAGTGGCGTCTCAGAGGGGTGCCCTGGAGATGGAAGATTCCCAGCTGCTGGGGAAAGCAGCAATTCCCCCCGTGCAACAGTGGGAAGAGATGAGGGGTTTTTACTCTCGCTACTTCCTAGTCAGGGGGGATGAGGCCAATACATGAAGCTTCTGCATGTTAATGGTAAAACACTTGTTGAGTGTGTTCAACATGGGGATTTCTTTTCTAGCATAGATCTGAAAGTTGCCTATTTTCAAGTCTCAATCGCTCAGAGACATCGGAAATTTCTCAGGCTTATGTTTCGGGAGAAATGTGGTCGGGTAAGGACTGGCTCCTTGTGTATTTTCAAAAATTCTGGAGACAGCTCTAACCTTACGACAAAGGAAGGGGATCAGAGTGCTAGCCTATATAGCCAACCTGACCTGTTGATTTAGTCAAAATCACAGGTGCAGGCATTAAACCCTTGGCCTTCACAGTAAGGGGTATATCTGGGCCTTCAGTTGAACTCAGTCACCATGAGGGCATGCCTGTACCGAGACAGAAGAAAGACACGCTTTCAGAAGGTGCCAACCCCTGCGCATGGTGTCAGTACAGCGTGTGTTGTCCCCTCTGGGACTGATGTCAGTGGCTCATGTGATGTCAGCGGCTTAGCGGCTCACCAGCAGACTGCTGAGGGTTCCTCTGGGCAGAGTGACATCTTATCTGTCTCTTTCCACGGATGCATCCCTTATTGCCTTTAGTCTCCTCTACAGCATGAGTGTGACCAAAATGTTAATTTTAGGCCATGTGGTAAATTTGATGGCACTTCACATTGAAATTTAATAAATTGGTAATTTTAACAGCAATTGAGTTGGCTATTTTTTCTAGATGGGTTAAATTCCCTGGCTGATCGCATCACACCCCTCCGTGTAATACCCAACTCGGCCACCGTAATTGTTCAGAATTTCTAACAGTTACGTCAACGCAACATTTTTTAACTACACCTAGAGGCATTTTGTTGATTTCCTGATCTTTTTTGTCCAGTTCTATTCTCCAATCAACTCAATTCAAAGATGACTCGATTAAAAACTAACAGTTTATAGTTTCAAAAATGTTGCGTTGACGTCACTGTGTGAAATTCCAAACACATACGATGGCTGAGTTGGGAGTTACCAGGTGAGAGTGAGGGTATTAGTACATAGTAGGCAGGTTAAATGATTAGGGAAGTGCAGAGTCTGATGGTTTTTGTTCTTTGCTTTGATTCGACCATTCACACTGCCCTTCACCCAGGTGGGTAGTTTGCATTTGTGATATAAACTATATATATATATATATATATATATATATATATATATATATATATATATATATATATATATATATATATATATATATATATATATATATATATATATATATATACAGTTAAATAATTATATATATATATGTGTGCATAGGGATCCTGTTTTCTTTGTGCAGGACCAAGTCTCCAGTCCCCCCTTGTCGCAGGTTTTTTATTGAGGTACAACACCTAAAGCATGCCCATTGTAATGTTTCTGATGTCATGTTGATCCTAGGATGACCCAAATCAGGGTCACATGGCCTGAGGAGTCCTTCCTGTCTCTTTCCTGTGAACACTTCACTTTGCTGGTGCCCAAGTCAACGCTGATGGTGATCTAGTTTCATGCTTGGCGACTCCAGCTGAACATCTCCAGAGCACATCCCGTTGTCCTTGCCCAAGACCACAGAATTGTGTTGATGTTACACAAAGTTTTTCCTAGCTACTGTGCATAACTTTTTGTTGCTTGCTCTTTGAGGTTTTTGGCCAGGTATCTGTCAAAGCACTTTGTGACAACTGGCTTTATAAAATCAATTGTGTTGACTGATTGACTGTACCTTTGCAGTACATATTTAGGAGTATGTTCTAGTAAAACCTTGTGATATATCTGACTAATTACTCTATTTTCAATAACCTTGGCTGGATCGTAATCACTGTTTAAAACATGTGTACATTCACCACTGTGCTCCACAATGTGTCCCAGCTGCTCTCTCCTCATCACTCAAAACAGCGACCATCAATCAACTGTCAAATAGGTTTGTTGTTTATTCTATATGTGGATGCTCATTAGCATTTGCCAAAGCAGCAGCTATTCATCCTCTTCTATAGTAAACTCAAAACACAAGAAATAACATCACCAAATTCATATTTAACACATTGCAAAACTTTCAATACATGAGTGAGTCAGGGCCTCGTGAGTGTCATGTATGTTGACATTTTGGACATTTTGGACCGGCTTGCTAGTTCAGCAGGGATGGTGCTAAATAAGGAGTGCTGTGTTCATTTTCTTATTTCTTACTTTGATTACGTAATCTTTGAGATAGTTAGGGACTCTCATTTGAATAATCCTTACATCGCACCTTTTTTTCTTTTATTGTGCAGTAAGAAGAACTGTAACTAAACCTGCCCGTATCCATGTTGGTTTAAGAGGATAGGTTTCCTACAAAAATCTAAGAATGTGTGTAGATTGTTTTGTAGTGTCTGAGAGTGTTCTCTGTACTCAGCATATTAGATTTGAAATGAAGCAATGACCAAGACAAAGTTAAATGTCAGTTTTAAGTTAACGATATTTAGAAACAGTCAACCATGTAGAAATGTCTGTGATAGTGTTGATGAATTTGGAGACCAGTGCAGGAGATGGCGTTCTATATTTTATTTAGAACACGTAAAATAATAACTAATTATTGGTCTTCGGCCAATAATGTAACAGTAATATAACCATGGCCGCGGGAACTAGGGGTGCTGAGGGTGCTGATGCAAATGATAGCAAAACTGAAGTTATTGTCTTTGGCCCTTCAAAACTCAAAAATTCCTGTTAACCTCGGTCCCCTTGGCCCCTATGTTAAATCCCACGCATGTAACTTGGGTGTTATTTTAGATTCCCATCTTAACCTGGAAAAACAAATACCATCTGTTGTAAAGACCAGTTTTTATCAATTAAGAATAATTTCTAAACTCAAGTCTGTTCTGTCTTACAATGACCTGGAAAAAGTCATCCATGCCTTCATAACCTGCTTAGACTATTGTAATTCCCTCTACTTTGGTCTCCCTCTGACACTGGTGGCACGGCTCCAGATGGTCCAAAATGTAGCAGCTAGGCTGCTCACAAACACAAAAAAGTGTAAACACATTACACCTGTCCTAGCCTCCTTGCACTGGCTTCCAGTCCAGTCTAGGATACAATTTAAATTATTACTAATGGTTTTTAAAGCTCTTCACACCCTGGACCCCAGCTACATAGCTGGCACCATTCATCCCCATGTAGCCCTCAGGTCCCTCAGATCCTCCGCCCAAGGTCTCCTCCATGTCCCACGGTCACGGCTTAAGCAAAAAGGGGATATAGCATTCTCTGTTGCTGGCCCTCAGCTGTGGAACCAACTACCACCTGACATCAGAAATGCCCCCTCAATCACAATATTTAAAACCAGGCTAAAAACACCTATTTACATTGGCATTCCCTGTGTGTTAACTGTCTTACCCTGTCATGTCTGTAATTATGTGTCCTGTGTTTCGATGTCATCATAGCATCTATCACTGATCGTTAAGTGTAGTTATTTTATTTTATTATTTTGTAGCGAATAGGCCATGTACAGCACTTTGGTCAGTGCAAACTGTGTTTAAATGTGCTATAAAAATAAACTTTACTTACTTCCTTACTTAGTTTCTGGGAATGTTTGGCTTTTCACCAAGTTTGGGTGATTGACTTGGCCAGTTGAGAACGTTCCACTTTTTGCCCTTAAAATAATCCCTGATTGATTTGACAGTGTTGGGTTTCATTGACATCTAGCTCTCGGACAATAGTGGGACAAAGATGAAATTCGAAATGACGTTGCAATTATCACAAAATACACACAAATCTAAAAGACACATGCTAGCTAGCTAGCTAGTTAGCGCACAATCAACACCAGTGACAAATACAGCTCTGACGTTATCACAAGGGGTACTCGCAGTAAAGTGACTTCGCCTGGAGCTAGCTAGTTAGCAAGCTAGTTAGCAAGCTAGTTAGCAAGCTAGTTAGCAAGCTAGTTAGCAAGCTAGATAGCAAGCTTGTTAGCAAGCTAGTTAGCAAGCTAATTAGCAAGCTAGTTAAATGGATAATAGGAAACAAGCTGCTGGTCTGGTTAAAGAGTCCAAAGAACATCTAGACACAAGAGGTCACTGTCTGCCACATCATCAGCTGTGACATACATAAATAAATACACGGTTTGTCATGCTAATTCTACACCCAGTCAAGTTTTTTTTTCCCTGTCCCACACTTTACAACAAACATTTTCTGTCTCTGTGGCCATTGCTGGGAAGTTTCCACATACACCACCAGAGTTCACCTATAGGCTTCACCTGCAGCTACTTGATTCACCCAGCTCCTGTCGGCTTCAACATGTAATCATTGTTGTATATTATCAGTCAATAACACGTACAGCTCTTCAGGTATTTTGTGACTTTTGTAGAGAAAAATTGTAGAGAAAAACAGACAGCTGTGAAGACAACTGTATAAATATTTTGTTTCCTTTAATTAGGAGTATTATGTACTGTATGTGCTGGTAGTTAGTAAATGTTAAATATAATACAGTTGAAAATACCCTCATATTAATTCTGTCCATCTGTACTTTAACCCTATTGTTACTCTATAGTTTGAAATCCATTGTTCTGGGTTGCAGATCCAAATCGAGTAATGTTGAGTCACTGTCCAAATAATTTTGGACTGCACAGTATCTACTGTATGTGTAAATTAGTGTTGTCCTGCAATTGTTATGTCATCATTTTGAAAACAACTGTACCTCAATCAGCATAACTGATAAAAAAATGTATTCAGCTCAGGAAAGAATTGAGAGACCGATCCAAATAGTTCTTTAATCAACCCCATTGAAAACCTCTGGAACGTGATCAAGAGGAAGATGGATGGTCACAAGCCATCAAACAAAGCTGAGCTGTTTGAAGTTTTGCACTAGGAGTTGCATAAATTCACCCAACATCAATGAGATAGGTGGTGAGTGTGCCAAGATTCATTCAAGACAATTATTATCATACAATTATTATTATTCCACCGAATATTGATTTCTGAACTATTCCTAAGTCAATACATTAGTATTGTTATTTAAAATGTAATATGAACTTATGTTCTTTGCATTATTTTAGGTCTTACAACACTCCATCTTTTCTTATTTTGACCAATTGTCATTTTCTTTAACTAAATGGTCTGAATGGCAATATTTTAATTTGGAACTTCAGATAAATATTGTCATTAGTTCATGGAATAAAACAAATATGTTCATTTTACCCAAACGCATACCTATCGATAGTAAAACCAGAGAAACTGATGATTGTGCAGTGGCCTCTTAATTCTTACCAGAGCTGTATATCAAGACATATAATTTTAAGTCATTTTAAGCCTGACTTAAAATGGTGAAATGTAAATGAAATAAACCAGCTAGAGGAAGTGCAGGTATTCTGTATGGCTGAATTGACCATGCCTCTGCTCAAACATTATATGTAGGCTAGCAGAGCTCCCTTTATGGTAGTAAGAGACAGCACCTTTGTCTTCTGATGGCTATAAATATCTAGTTTGTGCGTAGTTCAACATGTTAGGGCACAAGTCATTGCAGTGTGTAATGATAGTAGTCATTTCTTTTTTCTCTTGCAGGGCCGGGGTTTGATATTTGGCTGAAGTATACAGGCCATGTTAAATTATGGGGTGACATAGCATGGATCATTTCAGTATAGGTTGAGTTTAGGATTAAAATAAATACCTGCACACACATTTAATACTAATATTTAACTGGGGACACCAAATAGCCCTAAAGAATATGTTTTTATTAAACCTAACTTCTACTTTATCTCAATCCCCCACACGCACAAACAATTCCATTGAACCTAACTACTAATGCCCAAGCCTTATCCTAGTTCTTAAACAAAGCTAATTGTGACATTTAATTTCCTCAGGACAGGCATTTCTACACAGGGACAAGGTAAAAATTTTCTAGAGCAGTTGAACATCTGCAGAAACTTTTCAGCAAATTTTCAGTTCATTTGCATGTCCTACCTGAGGTCCTGAGCTCTTTAGTTGTTTTTGTTTGAAATTTTTTATGAATAGGGCACAAAAATGTACATTTAGGGCCCGATCCTTAAGGGGTTAACCTATACCTAATAATTAAGCCATCATTTAAATTGCTTTTTTTAATATGGACAAGTAAAAAGTCAATTTCTGTGATTTTCTTTCAATCACAGTTTAGGGAAATGTTTGTGTCAAATTTTAAAAGTAAAATGTGTGTAAAGAGCAGGTGCGATTTATTTAAGACTGCAAGGAAAGCTCAGCTTCCCCTTAAATGTAAAAAAATTATGGTCAAATATGTACTATTGTGTTAGCATTTTATTGACAAAAAATGAATTAGAAGACGTTCATCTCAAAGACGAGTTCGTTCAGAATCAGCTACATATAGCAGTTCCACTGACTCGATTTCCTTCTCATACATTCTTGTAGCGTCACAATGCATTTCCCTGTTGAAGCCTGGTATCCATGGACTTCAGTGGGGCTGCTTTGAACAGTTTATGTCAGTGCTTCGAAACTAGACAATCATTGGAAAAATGCTGCGATCATGTCCCGCCCATGGACGCTCAGCGTCTCTGGGGGTGAATTGAGGTGTGGGCTGGCCTGGATTCCAGGCTTCTGCGTGAGGATTGGAGGTTCTGTCGAAAGACTGCATCTTCTTTTGACAGTGATTTTGTACTATAAAAAGTTGCCAAAGCTATTCGAGTTCAGTCCAATCGCAGACGTAGTCGCAAAACAAACTGCTGCAACCTATATTTTGTTATTTGCTTGGCGAAATTGCTAGCCAATTTTGATCATATATATTGAACAGAGCAATGCCTCACTTTACAAACTGTTCTCATTAGTGGCAACAATTGGAGCTACTGTACATCTGCAGGTGTAGAAAGTAGCTTCTTCTGTTTAAAGCAACTCAAGTCCTACACCCGTAACACAATGGGCCAAGGCCGTTTAAGCAGCCTAGCTTTGCTGGCCATTGAGAGGACACTGGTCAAGTTAATGGAAAAGACGCCTAGTTGGTACGACAGGGTCACAGAGCATTTTCTTGAAGAGAAAAGTAGGGCAGAATTTACGTACAAATAAATTGACATTTTTATGATGGAAATGAGCTTCCCCTCTTTGAAAGGGGACCAGCAGCATCTGCCACTGGTACACAGACAACACCAACCTTGGAGAAATCTTTCTGTTCTGCTTCAGTTCTTCCGATGCCAATAAAATGTGTACACCCCCCATATTAAACTCCTAACGTTGATGCCAGTTCTACACAACTACCGTTCACAACCTGTAGTTGATGTTGGCTATATTAGTACAGTACGTACAGTACTAGTATTGTTTGTGATGTTCACCCCATCAATCAAACAATAAAACAAAAAAATGTATAAAGCCCTGTTTTACATCAACAGTCGTCACAAAGTGCTTTTAAAGACACCCAGCCTAAACCCCAAAGAACAAGCAACAATGAAAAATTCAAGCACAGTGGCTAGGAAACCCCCCCCCCCCCAGTAATTTGCTTCTAAGGAAGAAACCTAGAGTGGATCCAGACTCAGTGGGATGGCCACTCCACTTCACCCGTAACAGTCTCCACACAGAAACAAGTGCATATAAATGGTTCCGGAGCTGCTGAGTATTGGAAATGAGGTTTAGAAATGTTTACATTGATAAACATGGGACATCCAGGGAATGATTATAATCACAACATTGGCCTACTGAGAGATCAATCGCAGTTTAGGCTCTCTAAGTAAACTTGGAGAAATACTGTAGCTACATCATCAACATGAGACTTGGGTGAATACATGGCATTCACTGAGAGAGAATATCACATCACAATATTGGGAATTGAAGTGAATACATTCAATGCAATTGGCAGGAAGTCCTTTCATCTCTTTCCCATCTCCACCTCGTCCCTTTCACTCCCACCTCAGACAGTATATCGACACGTAGATAGTCCGACTCTCACCACACCTCCCCTTATTCGTTCTTCCTCCCCCTTTTTCCCTCTCCTCTCCATCCTCTGCCTGCCTTTCACTCCGACTGATTGACTTACACCCATTAGCCACTGCAGCTCAACGCCGTCTCGTCTGTTCGACAGGGCCACCGTGAGAGGTGGGAGGAGGGAGAACAAGGAGCGAGAGGGGGAGAATGGATGAAGAGCTAGAATGAATGGAAGGAGCAAGAGAGAATCAGACAGACTATAGATAAGAAGGAGGAACTAAAGGGGGAGAATGAAAATGGTGAATGAGTGAGAGAGTGAGAGAAGGTAACGCCTACCATTTTGCGTCTCACTCTCTTCCTATCAGGCTTCTGATCTGACCATATGTGTACTTCATTAACTCTGAATGTCCTAAATGATATCCTACAGTATCTGCTATAGAAACAAGCTGTACTGAGCGGCTGTTTTATTGACCTGACCGAGCCTTTTGCATGTCAATCATCTAATCCCAACCAATTGACTTAACAATTTCAGTTGCTACTTCTCTGACCGTATTCAAAATGCAAATAGCTGAGATCCTGCTGTCGAAATAACTTGATGTTCCATTTGGAGTTCCCCAGGGTTAGATTTTAATGCCGACGATTCTCTCTTCTTCTGTGTCAATATTGTTATGCTGGATGCCAGTGACTCCCTTATCCATTTTTATGTAGAGAACACAGTCTAGTACTGTATACATCTAACCTTTCACTGAACTTTATACTGAATACGATTTAACATCGTTTCAATGACATGCCAAATGCCTTCCATGATTTCCAACTACCGGTACTCTTTTCCAGTAAAACAAAGTGAATTTTATTTAAACAGGAAATTACATCAACCAAACTGCCGCAAAAACGTTTAAACCCTAAACTATTCTGAGTTAATGGTGATATTTACAAATACGTTGGAATTGCTGGAATTATTGTCCTGTAAATTATGACTGTAAATAATTATACATTTTTTAATTGATTAATGTTTGTTAGTTAATAACCACACAGGAATGTTTTACAAGAAAACCCAGGAAAAAAAAACAGTATGCTGTAAATATACAGTACTATACTTGTGGTAAATTAATTTCTAATTATAATTACTATTCAATAAATATGTCTTTCAAGGTACTGAAATTTTACATTTTCAGAGACCCAGCTGTTAAAACATTCAAACCCACAACCCACAGATATCTGTATTTCATTAATTACAGATTTTCTTTACTCTAAACACTCAAAATTAAAGGATGAATTAGAAGATACAGGACTAAGGACAGAAAAAGAACCAACCAGTGTATTAGTGATTCTGGTAGGGTTAGGTGATTCAGAACATTCAGGAACGGACTTGTGAGATTGTCCATAGGTAGCTGTCTGGCTAATGAGCGTCTGTCTCCTTGGATACAGTCTTGTGATGATTAGATGTCTAGAAGCCTTGGTACATCATTTGTAATATCAGTCATTTGTGATCGCACTATGCAGTTTAAATGAGTGATGAATCGTACCGTGCTGCGCTGGCAAAGGTAGTTTAGTCAATAGCAAACAGGAAACAACCAGGAAACAACCAGGAAACAAAGACGAAACAACTGGATAACAGCATGGTAACTGCACATCAATAGTAGGCCTTGCTGCAGAAATTGAAAGGAAAACACTAGGAAAGATGTGTAGAAAAAAACATTCTAACTGAGATGGCAATACTGGGTAAGATGATAGCTACCCATTAATGTTTTTTTTTCGGTTATGGTGAAATAAGGATTTCCACGAAGCGTAAGCACATTAAATCTGTCAATTAGCCAATAATTGTACAGCACTACTGGTTTTCACGACCTTCTTGACATAACAATTGTTTCAGCACAATAATTTAAATGAGCTGTTTATGTAAGGTGTTGTATCATTACAGTGCAATAGATCACAATTCGTTTTCTCTTTTCCTATGTTGTTTTGCTGTTATTTCATGTGTATTTTGTGTAACTAATGGTTCATATACCATTTATATTGCTATTTATGGTCTGTATTGAATTATTACACGTGGGTATGCAGCTATCCCCTTTATTTAAATCTTACCTTGTTATTACGGTCCTGGTATTGTTCGGGTAGTAGTAGCATACTGTAGGTAGTTCCAGGACAAATGGTTTTCCTCCTATTACCCACCAACTTCACAGATTTCTTTCCTTCCACTTCAATGTCTATGTAATTTCAGTGTAACAAACATACCATGTACTGCAATCTGAAGCAAACATCTACCATCCTATTAGCCTTCAATTTACCAGTTATTTCCATCTTCTTTCCAGTTCACCGGGGTGGGTCTAAATAAGACTTCTTCCCACTCTGTTTCGAACAATAGATTTAATTATGTTGTTAACGTAAGGTGAACTTACTTTGTTGTACAGATTGAATATAAATGCTTCTTCATTGCCTTTGTTATATGTCATTATATTGCTCGAAATAAATAAATAAATTTAATTCAAATTCAATTTAATATCTATGTAATTTCGGTGTATACAAATAAATTTACATCTGAAGCGTTTAAAGACTCTTTGTCCATTGTTTATTTCTAAAGAAGCATGACCCCGTAACAGCAGTTTTTGTAAAAATAGGCTAACGATTGTGTCATAAACATGCAACTTTCTGACACAGTAGAGAAATTACTGTGCGGTCCAGGAGAAGCTTGCAGGCAATCGGGGGGACATGGAGGCATACAGTCAAGGGAGAAGCCTATAGAGAGTCCATGAAAAGCATCGGAACAAAATAATTTGCTCCTGCTCATGGACAACTCCTAATCACACTCTCCGTCTCTGCAAGAGGCTAGATTTGGAATGATTCAGATTTCTCTTGGCATGGCTACCAGAAGACTTACAACCATCATTTCCATTCGTTCAGCAATACTATATTATGCTAGCAACAAAAACGCAGATTTTGTTTTTCAAAATAAAAGTGCTTGTTGTAAATTCATTTTAAAGCTAGTGAATTGTAATCAAATCAAATTATATTGTGTGTTTAAGGAATTAATAAAATAGTTTCATAAGAAAATATGTTTTATATGTTCACTAGGATGTTTTTAATCCAAATATAGTCTCAAATCTTCAGGCACCTGAGGCAGTATAGCCAGCAACACAAAAACAGGGACCCACGTCACTCTCCCATTAAACTCACTGTATACTGCCTGAGGATTTGAGATAATATTTGGATTACATACATCTTAGTGAACATTTATGTTTCTGCAACAGTGATAGTTTATACAGCAATCTGCATATGCAATTATGGCCTACAGTTTTTTGCTTAAATAAAAAACTGTAACTACCAACGCGTTGTGATACGACTATACCCTTATTATTGTTAAACCTTTATTAATAAAGGAGAAATCAAGCTCAGAGCAGGGACACTTTTACATTGGTGCCTTATGATACAGCAATATAAAAACCACAGCAACAAATCAAACAGAAAATAAAGAAAAATCTAAACAGATAAACAGATAAAAAAACGAATTGAGGAAAGCATTCACATATAATACAAAGGTCATGTAACAGGCATTTCTATGTTGTTTTATAAGACACCTAGCCATTCACTCAACCTATTTATCCATATCAACTCGCCATACACTCAATGATCAACTCAGCCTATGTATCCATATCAGCTCAATACAGCCATTTAGTTACAGTTATCATGCTGTTAACTTGCTTCCACCATAAAATTTGTACTGTAAATAATTTGTGTAAGCATGATATCATGATCTTCCATTACCAAATATACACAGATTCTTTCAGAAAGTTTAGCCTGCAAATTAGTTGACTCGCTGCTATTGGATACAACCAGTGCTTACAATCTTATCTATGGTCTTATGTTACACGAACATGCCATAATTCAGTTACTAAGTTTATCTCATTTGAACAACTTAGCAAGGGCGTAGGAACTGTTACAGACAGGCAATGTGGTCCCCCTCAATAATAAGAATTTGTGAAAAATATATTTTGTGTCCCTTCCATTTCAAACTCGACTTAGTATCTTGTTTGAAAATAATATATAAATATAAATATATATATATATATGTATATATATATATATATATTTGCCCAGGGACTAAGTTTATCTCAATGAGATACTACATGTAAGTCATTCAAATGAGATAAACTAAATTTGTATTTATTTTTACTTAGGCTTCAGGGCTTCCGTAGTTTCTACTACAGATTTTTTATATACTGTAAAACCACATTTTATTCAGAAAGAAATATATTACATTTTAGTTACAAACTGTTCAAATATTAAATAAATGCATTTATGGCAATGTGTTATTGTATAAAGTATATGGCACACAAAGAAAACAATGGGTAGATAAAGTATAAAGTAATGGGAAAATATATTAAGTCATAACCCTAAATAGATTAACTGTAACAAATAGAGACAATGTCTGTTACATTGAAATTACATAGACATTGAAGTGGAAAGAAGAAGGCAATAACTGGTAGATTGGAGGGTAATAGGAGGGTAGGTATTTGCTTCAAAGTATGGTTGTTACACTGAAATTACATAGATATTGATGTGGAAAGAAGGAAAAAAGAAAATTGGAGCGTAATAGAAGGGTAGATATTTGCTTTAAATTGCAGTACAAGGTATAGTTGTTACACTGAAATTACATAGACATTGATGTGGAAAGCAGGGAATATCTGGGAAATTGGTGGGTAATAGGAGGAAAACCATTTGTACTGGAATTACCGATGCTACTACCCAACCGGTACAAGGACCATAATAACAAGGTAAGATTTAAATAAAGGGGATAGCTGCATACCCATGTGTAATTATTAAATATTTGATGTCAGTTTTTGTCTGTGTCTCATGTGACAACATGATTACATTCACTAGAGTCTGTTTTATCAAACAATAGACTAAGTTTACCAACACATGAACAAGAACCCATTACCTACAGTATTTATGCAATGAATTATAAGGTATTTGTTTTGAAAATAAAAGTTTGAGTTTGTGTCGCCGGCATAATAAAGTGTTGCCAGGTAGAAGCGGCCCTGGAAGATAATGAAACACAGTAGTGGTGTACATTTTATGGCTAATTGCCATCTTTTATGTGGTTGTTGCTTCAATTAAGTCTTTTTATTTCACCATAACCAAAAAAACATGAATGGGTAACTAGCATGATCTTATCCAGTATTGCAATCTCAGTCACAATGGTTTTTCCCCACGTTTCCTAGTGTTTTTTACTTTTAACTTCTGCAGCCAGGCGTACTATTGATGTGCAGTTACTGTCTCAAAACAAGATGATTCCTTTTTCCTTTAAATTAATCTTAGAGTGAACATATACTTTTTTAAACTCTCTTTTCGAATGTATTAGAACAAAGAATGCTCTTTCATCCAACACAAAGAGGTTGTAAACTAGGGATCTGCTCCAGCAGAACTTAGACCCTCCACTCTGAAGTCAAATCCATAAATGGTTTCATGTTTTGCAATAAAACAACCTGAGCTGCAATGCATACTCTAATGAACATGACCATCCTACCAGTGCTGGGGTTAGGCAATATAAATTACAGTTTTGCCTCAATATCCACTTAGTCATCAGTGCCCCTAAAACACTTAAAATACACTATTTTTTGCGTTAAACTGGTAAACTGGCATGATCTGGTGTTTCATATGCCCCTAACCCTCACTGCACATCACCAGACACACTGGCACCATTCAGATACACTCTTAGGCTAATCTTCACTCTACATCAGCTCCCTCCTCCACATCTGCCAATAGAAAGTTCTGCACTGGTAGATACCTCACATTGGTCCTTCCTTTAGTCAGCCATTTTTATTCTTTCAGTTTTCTGAGTCCGATGACTGGAACACACTTAAGTAGATTCAGAACTGACTATTTTCTTACTTCAAAAAACAAAAAAAGCGGGTTTATAATCATTGTCTCTGCTAAGCAAAATGATCCTGTATTATTTTGAAGGTGTAGTCGGGAGTAAAAGGATACCAATTAATATGCACAAT
Organism: Umbra pygmaea; assembly: GCA_016801145.1. Taxonomy (NCBI): domain Eukaryota; kingdom Metazoa; phylum Chordata; class Actinopteri; order Esociformes; family Umbridae; genus Umbra; species Umbra pygmaea. Next base: position 23,312 of record JACXGM010012742.1, read on the forward strand.
GAATTAATACATTAATAAATGATATATTTCCTTTCCCCTTTTGCAATAGTTTGGGTTAAGAACCGAGAAATGCTTAATAAATGCCTATAGAGGATTTATAGAATAGACGTGGTTGGATATTTCCTACCTAACTCTCTGACCTAATAATGATCATTTATCCGTGTGTAAACAGCTACGGACTGAAATACCACAGACCCGGGAAACTAGAGCGTTGCCCGTGAGTCAGACAAAGGAATATGCTACTTGAACTGTGTGCGTGATACACGCTGAAACATAAGAGCTGACCGCGACCAGATAACTTACATGAATTACTATCCCATTAATCCTCCACCGGAGAATGTTCTGGTAAATGATTTAGAATGTCTATGACAGAACTTAGTAAATGAATAATATTTAATTCCAATTAAAGCGCATCAAA
>JACXGM010012743.1:0-23707 GCA_016801145.1 Umbra pygmaea
TTTTGGAGCATTTCATGCTTCCATCTGCTGAAAAGCTTCATGGAGATGAAGATTTCATTTTTCAGCACGACCTGGCACCTGCTCACAGTGCCAAAACCACTGGTAAATGGTTTACTGACCATGGTATTACTGTGCTCAATTGGCCTGCCAACTCTCCTGACCTGAACCCCATAAAGAATCTGTGGGATATTGTGAAGAGAAAGTTGAGAGACGCAAGACCCAACACTCTGGATGAGCTTTAGGCCGCTATCGAAGCATCCTGGGCCTCCATAACACCTCAGCAGTGCCACAGGCTGATTGCCTCCATGTCACGCCGCATTGAAGCAGTCATTTCTGCAAAAAGATTCCCGACCAAGTATTGAGTGCATAACTGAACATAATTATTTGAAGGTTGACTTTTTTTGTATTACAAACACTTATTTTATTGGTCAGATTAAATATGCTAATTCTTCGAGATAGGAATTTTGGGTTTTCATGAGCTGTATGCCAAAATTATCAGTATTAAAACAATAAATGACCTGAAATGTTTCAGTTGGTGTTTTTATCATTACATTATGGAAAATAATTAACTTTATCACAATATGCAAGTTTTTTGAAAATGACCTGTATTATTATTATTTTTTTTATTGCACGAAATGCATCAATATATTGAAATAGCAAATTTTATTATTTTAATTGCACAAAGTGCATCAGTATATTGAAATCTTAAATTTTATTATTTTCTTTTATCCAATTTTTGGCACCATTTCAACTCCCACAGTTTTATTCCATCCAATTGCTGTCCATGTTGCTTATGAATTTGAAAATGATCTGTAGGGTAGTTTTTTTAAATTGCAGCTTATAAACGATTAAAATTGCATAGGATTTCATCAATAGGTCCATTGTAATTGAATCTTTTGACCAGCAGGTGGCAGTCTATACTAGGATAATTAAACATATGTGAAGCTAGCTTCTTTAGGGAGCCTGCTTCAGTAGTATTGTGTGTAAACACTATTTAGATCTGGACAGGACCACTTCCTGTAAGTTTGGTTAGGTTGCCTCACTCGTGTGCTAGTTTAATTTAAGTGTTTTGTGTTTGGGACATAGGACAGGTTAGGGGTGGGGTCATTATATTTATTACTTTGCTTTAGTCCTGTCCAGCCCCCCCTTCTCCCAGATTATCATTCGTATTACAATTAAACCGTGTGGCACAATAAACGCCCTGTTTATATGGTAACATTCTGGTCTGGGCCCACCTATGACCCCATACCTGTTTTCCTGACCTCTGGGGGTGCTTGAGCAGTTAGAACCACAATAATATCTACTAAACGTTGTGATCAGATCACGAATTGCAAAATAAAATGTGGCTACCTTTTTAAATGGTCTAGTGCCACTATCCATCTGCAACAGTCCATTACATGTTCACTTAATCTATTGTACTTTGACGCGTTATGAGTGCCTCAACATTAGATGAGGAACATCTGTATGTTGATGCTCAGTAGTTATTCTCAGTCTGTGTGGAGTTTGCATGTTCTCCCCGTGTCTGCGTAAGTAGTTATTCTTGGTTATAGATCAGTACTATAACTGTTTTGCCCCTCGTGGTAATCTCTTCCCTTGTCTGCGTGGGTTTCCTCCGGGTGCTCCGGTTTCATCATCAAAACATGCAGTTTAGGTTCGGGACTACAGATGGAAATTAGTCTATTCGAGCCAGATTATAGCATAGATATTAGCATAATCTACCTTGCCAAGTTGCTCGTGTGCAGATCGGGAACCTCTAAATTCAATCACAGATGTCGGTGAACGTGATCATCTCATAGATGATCTAACTAAAGGCTTCCATGTTTGATGAGCAAAACGAATCTGCAACATGTGGTTGGATGAACCATATGCGCGCCCCTTGCCATCCCACAGATCTGTCCAAGTAGTTACGGAGCTGACAAGGCAGCAGTAGTGGAAATTGGGAGGGTAGAAAAATGTTGCAGTCCCCCAGGAATGATAGAAATGTATAGAAATTATAGAAATGTTATTCAGCAAGGTTGCTTTAAATTCATTAGAAATTATGGTCAAAACATGATTAATTATAGATGAGCTAAAAGTTTCATATGCCAGTTGGCCACTGGCAAATTGCCAAGTTCTTAAACGTTTATCTATATTTTATGATATGTGCTAAACTCTCTTTTCACGAGTCTACCAAAGTACTAGTTTACCATTGTATCAACGATTTCACCTCGGGACGCTATTTTTTTGGACACAGATTTTCTGCCTCGGGAAACTACTTTGGACAACAGAGGAGTCTCTCATCTACTGCAACCAGTCGAAAGCTAAGTAGCATGTTGTACTGCAGTTGCTGTTCTCTCCTTCTTGCTAAGATAGCCAATTTAGAGGCTCGGCTTCAGACGCAGATGCCAGAAAAAGGCATATCCCAGTGTAACGATAAGAATGCGTCTGAGCCACCAGGCAGTGTTGATAGTAGTAGCTATCCTAACTCCCCAGCACTGTCTTTGCAGCCGGACAATTTTCTCATGGTTGCTGGCAAAGGGCGCCGTCGGCCTGCTTGGCTGGTGTTGAATTCTAAACCACGGACAGACACTTTCAACCGGTTTTCCCCACTTGACTCTGACTCAGGGCCTGAGTTGTCTCTCTTGGGGATTGAGTGGCAGGTGCGTCTAAGCAGGAAACATGACGAAATGAAAAGCTTAGAAATCGGTAAATCCATTTCCCGTGATATTAGACTGAAGAATCAGCCAGCGATTATACAGTGTTTACCTGGGGCCAGGGCTACAGACCTAGAGGCTAATCGGAGATTGGTGCTAGCCAAATCAAAAACGGGCAAGGCTAGAGGGTACAGAGATATTGTTATTCACGTTGCCACCAATGATGTTAGGATGAAACAGTCAGAGGTTACTAAGCAGAACATAGCTTCAGCATGTAAATTAGCTAGAAAGATGTGTCAGCATCGATTAATTGTCTCTGGTCCACTCCCAGTCAGGGGTAGTGACGAGATCTACAGCAGACTCTCACAACTCAACCGCTGGCTGAAGACGGTGTTCTGCCCATCACAAGAGATAGAATTTGTAGATAACTGGCCCTCTTTTTGGGACTCGACCAGAAAAAAAAGTCAAGCCTAACCTGCTGAAGAGTGACGACTCCATCCTAGCTGGAGTGGTAATCTTCTTTTATCTAGCAACACAGACAGGAGTCTAACTCCTATAGCCTCACCATGAAATAGGGTGCAGGTTAGGTTGCAGGCTTTTAGCCAGTCTGATAGCTTAGAGGAGTCCACCTTGAAGTGAGCTCAGTTTTCCTCATTGAGTGTAAGGATAAACAAGGTGGTGTTCACCGTAGGAATCTTACTATAATAAAGTCCTCCATCACTTCTGTCATCAATAAAAAAATATTTTAATTACAAAAAAGATACTAACCTAAAAATGGGACTACTAAATGTACGATCCCTTACATCAAAGGCAATTATAGTCAATGAACTAATTACAGATCATAAACTTGATTTGATTGGCCTGTGTGAAACCTGGCTTAAGCCTGATGAATTTATTGCCCTTAATGAGGCCTCTCTCTCCTGGTTTCATTGGTAACCATATCCCCCGCAAATCTCGCAAAAGTGGTGGTGTGGCCTTCATTTATGACACTGATCTTAAACTTACACCCAAAAACTGACTGGGTTTGTGTCTTTTGAGGTTTTAGTCATGAAATCTGTGCTGCTTAATCAATCTGTTTTTATAGCAACTATCTACAGGCCACCTGGGCCATACACAGTGTTTCTTAATGAATTCCCTGAATTTTTATCTGGCCTAGCAGTGATGGCAGATAATATTATAATTTGTGGTGATTTTAACATTCATATGGAGAACTTGAACTCTCCAAAAAGCTTTTATAGCAATAATTGATTCAGTGGGTTTTGTCCAAATGTCTCAGGACCTACACACTGCCATAGTCACATGTTGGACCTTGTATTGTGTCATGGCATGGATGTTGTAGATCTCAGTGTTTATCCTCTTAACCCAGACCACCATTTGATTACATTTACTCTCACATCAGTAACTCCAATTGTAACCCAATGACTTTTAAGAGCCGTAATATAAATTCTCTAACAACCCCAAGGTTCCTGGATGCCCTTCCTGACTCATTCTAGCATACCAATGATGTCAGAATTGCACCGCTAAAAACTAAACATATCCATAACAAGAAACTTGCACCCTGGTATACAGAAAACACCAGAACCCTAAAGCAAGCCTCCAGAAGATTGGAGCGGAAATGGCGTTCTACCAAGTTGGAAGTATTTCGACTAGCTTGGAATGACAGTACTCAGCATTACCGTAATGCACTTACTTCTGCCCGATCAGCATATTTCTCCAACCTAATTGAGGAGAACAAAAATAACCCAAAATTTATTTTTGATACAGTTGCAAAGTTAACTAGAAAGCAGAATTCCACAAATGAAATAGGACTACATTTTGACAGTAATGAATTCATGAGCTTTTTTGATGAAAAGATCATAACCATTAGAAAACAAATCACAGAATCATCCCTTAAGAAGCATATATCCCCTAAACTCACATGTACTGACATTGTGCAGAACAGTCAGGATGTTGGCTTAGGAAGGACACTGGAATTTTTTAATCCTGTATCACTTGAGTCTTTCACTAAAATACTAAAGGCTTCAAAGCCTTCCAGCTGTCAACTGGATCCTATTCCAACTAAATTTCTAAAAGTGTTACTCCCTGTGCTTGGCTTGCATATGCTAAAAATAATAAATTGCTCTCTAGTATCTGGGTGTGTACCAAACTCCCTAAAATTGGCTGTAGTGAAGCCACTCTTAAAAAACCTTGACCCAGAAAGACTAAATAACTACCGGCCTATTTCAAATCTACCATTTCTCTCAAAAATATTAGAAAAACTGGTAGCCCAGCAACTCAGTGTATTCCTAAAGACTAATAACACTTATGAAAAGCTCCAGTCTGGGTTTAGACCACAACATAGTACTGAGACTACATTTGTAAAGGTAATAAATGACCTTCAAGTTTCATCCGACCAGAGCTCATTCGATACCATTGACCACAACATTCTTCTAGACAGATTGGAAACCTATATCAGGCTACATGGACATGTTTTGGCATGGTTCCGATCCTATCCATCGGAAAGATATCAGTTTGTATCTGTGGATGGTTTGTCCAACAAACAATCAAAGGTACGCCTGTGTTTTGGATACTGACAACAAGAGAAGGAACGCTTCTTGACGTGGAGTGAAAATGGGATTGAGCGAGGTGCTCGTAGGACAGCGGGATGATAATGTGATAAAAAATAGAAGTAAATAACTTCAAGAAGGTCCAAAGCACTCTCTCCCGTAATGTACAAAAATAATTTATTCAGGCAGCATATAGTTCACAAAATAAACACACCTACGCGTTTCAGCCAAACAGGCCTTCGTCAGGGTGCAGCAATACAAATTGTCACCAGGTGCAATTTCCATTACATTTTGAGACTTATATTGATATACTCTGATTGTGAATATACTATTTAATTTCATTACCTGTTAAGACTTATATTGTTATACTCTGATTGGGAATATACTATTTGGTTCCATTACCTGTTAAGACTTATATTGATATACTCTAATTGTGAATATACTATTTGGTTCCATTACCTGTTAAGACATATATTGATATACTCTGATGTTTCTTGATATTATTGGCTAATTGCATTACTCATTTCCTATAAATTGCACCTGGTGACATTTTGTATTGCTGCACCCTGACGAAGGCCTGTTTGGCTGAAACACGTAGGTGTGTTTATTTTGTGAACTATATGCTGCCTGAATAATTTATTTTTCTACATTATGGGAGAGAGTGCTTTGGACGTTCTTGAAGTTTTTTTACTTCTGTGTTTGCATATAGAGAGTTGGATGACAGAAAATTAATTAATTCTAAACTCTGAAAAAACAGAAATGCTTATTTTAGGTCCCAAGAAACAAAGAGACCTGCTGTCAAATCTGGCAATAAACATAGATGGTTGTACAGTCATATCGGAAAAAACTCTCAAAATCTCAAGAGCAGCTTTTTTCCATTTCAGGAACATTGCAAAAATTCGAAATTGTCTGTCAAAGAATGATGCAGAAAAGTTAATCCATGCTTTTGTTACCTCAAAGATTGGATTATTGTAATGCTCTCTTTTCTGGCTACCGAGACAAAACTCTAAAACAACTTCAGTTAGTGCTTAACACAGCCGCCAGAATTCTGATTAGAACTGCAAAATCGGAACACATTACCCCAATTCTAGCCTCTCTACACTGGCTGCCCATTAAGGCTACGGCTGATTTCAAAGATTTGCTATTAACATACAAAGCACTACATGGACTTTCCCCTACTTATCTGTCTGATTTGGTGCAACCATACATACCCACACGTACATTACATTCACAAGATGCCAGCCTCCTTACTGTTCCTAGAATTTGTAAACAAACAGCTGGTGGAAGGGCTTTCTCATATAGACCTCCAATTCTGTGGAATGATCTGCCAACCCATGTGAGAGATGCAAACTCAGTCTCAACATTTAAGTCTATGCTGAGGACTAATCTCTTCAGTAAGTTCTATGGTATAGTGTAGTCTGGCCCAGAGGGCTAAAAGAGAACAGCGTCACTGGTAATGAACCGCCCATGCTGGCTTGCCTGGTAGGCTCCCCACTCTCCACTGGGATATCCTCCCTCCAATGCTACCCCTGCGGTGGTTACAGTCTGCTGGTGACCCTTTGGAGGTGTGGTCTTGACAATGTGGGTGGGTGGGTCGGAAGCATGCCTGCTTGCTCCTGCCCGAGGCTTTCCTTGTGCAAGACCACGTCTCTTGTCCCCCCGTCTCAGCCCCAGATGTTATGCTGCAATAGTTTATGTGCCGGTGGACTAGGGTTTTTCTGTCCCCAGAGGAAGATTATATATTCAATTTGGGGTCAGAGCTGTATCAAGGTACTAGACCCAAGGTATGCCCACTCTAATGTTCCTGATGTCATGTTCATCCTAGGAGGACCCAAACCCTTGGAACATGCGACAGGACCATGTGGCCTGACTCCTTCCTGTCCCCGTCCTGTGCCCAACCCGCTGCTGTGCTAGATCCCATGTCACTGCGGTTGATGATCACTTTTCCACCTGGTGACCACCTGCTTTCATCTCCATGTGGCTCCACGTTGTTCCTTCACAAGACCACCGAACTGTATTGATGCTACATAAAGACTATGGTCACAGCCCACCCATCATATCTTCATTGCTGGACAATAATTGAACACTGATAAACAAAGTTACCTTATTACAATGGGCTGGCTTCCACCCGCTTGAGTCTGGCCTCTCTCTAGGTTTCTTCCCAGGTCCCACCTACTAGGGAGTTTTTCCTAGCCACTGTGCATCACTTGTTGCTTGCTTTTGGGGGTCTCGGGCCGGGTGTCTGTCAAAGCACTTTGTGACAACTACTGTTGTAAAAAGGGCTTTATAAATAAATTTGATTGATTGATTGAACCAATCTAGAAGATACCAGACTCTCCTAACCTAAACCTATCATATAACAGCCCACACTAGAGAGAGGCGTGTACAAACACATAAAGGGATATTACACACAATTTCAAAGGGAGAACTAAAACACCATGTAAGGCACTGAAGGAAACTAGAGCCCGACCGATATGAGATTTTTGAATCCGATACCGATACCAATTTTGAATGGGAAAAATTTGCAGATACCGATACAACTTTTTCTATTACCATAGTTGAAATGAAAAATCTACATTTTCCTGCATGGATTGTGCTTAAAACCAGACTCCAAAGACACCCAAAGCAGGGTACCCACGAGTCTTTAAAAAGTCTTAAATAGTCTTAATTTAATTTTCCAGAATTTAAGGCCTAAAATTGTCTTAAAAAGTCTGAAATCTGATTTTCCAAGGTCTTAAAAAATTGTGAGAGTCATGCTAATTTAATTATTTTGTATTTTGTTGAAGGAGACCATAACCGATTTTCTGAGCAAATTAACTACTTAACAATTGCTGGCAGATTACTGTACAGTAATAGCAGGTGATTGCTGCTGCTCCGTAGGCTTACCTCAAATCAACTCAGCTAATTTGTTCGTTAGTTATACCTTCTCATAATAGCTTTCTCCTGACTGGAGAAACCATATTAATTTGACAACACACAACAAAGAAGAAACTTATTTATCTCAACAACCTTTCGAAGGTTAATGATTTCGCCCCAAAACTGCGGTGCTCGCTGTTATTGCTAGGTTTCTATTCATTATAATAGCGTGCTACCAGTCCCAGCGAGCTAACGTTAGTTACTGTACATCGCTAGATAAAGTAGATGTCATGGAAATGGTGAAACGCAGGTGTTGACACTCTCAAGTTTTGGAAAACATTTTTATGCCAGAGCTGGAGTAGTAAACACTGCAGGCATTTTTGACTTCAGCAGCTAGCATCGGTACAGCAGTTTATATTCAGTAACTAAATATGGCCATAGCGTCTATCTATCTTATAACCCCAAAAGCCTTTTTATGCAGTGTAAAACTTTGTGTGCATTTTGTGTGACTCTTACACCGGAAAGCTGGTTTTCAACTCACCTTTACAAGCAGCTTGTTATGAGCAGCTCTTCCATCCCCACTGTTTTAATCTTTTTAAGATAATGTCTTCTTGTAATGCTCAAACCTATATTTGGTGAAAGAGCGCCCTCTTTCGGACAAATAAGGAATTGCAAACAAATATCGGTCGTTATCAGTGGAAATATCACCGATACAAATATATCTGTAAATTGCTAATATTTACCGATAATATCGGTCAATGAATATATCGGTCGGGCTCTAAAGAAACACAAGGAAAACCAATAACAAAACAAAAAACATGTGACATAACTGAAGTACTAAAGGAGTCCATGTCTCAGTTCCAACATCACAGCCCACACTGGGCTGGATGTGACACCTACTACAGTAGCCTACGATGTGGTACTAAATATAGAATTTGTCTTGGAAAATGCGTTCCTCATGTTCTGTCCGATGCAATCCGTCACTTTTTTAGGGTTTCAAACAGTGTAGTATTAGAATTCTCAGCACAAACCCGAATCAGCTAAATGGATGCAAAGGGTAGGTAGGCTAGACTGTGCTCATAAAAGGTGTATGATTGCGCAGGAAGAAGTCTGATGTTTGAAAAAAAAGAATTTGACTTAGACTGGTGACTTTGAGAATATAAAATGCAGAACATGTCGTGAATTGTTTTCATTCTAATTGATTGAAGTTATTTGGGATGAGTGATTTCACCACAAAGCGTCTCCAGTGCTCCGCAATATCATTCACTGATTACATCAATGATTACAAATGGGACATGAAAAAGAAATCTTCCAACTAGGGCTGGGACAATGATGTTGACGCAAAAAAATATGTTGACGCTAAATATGCGCGTCGATTCGTCAGACCTAAAACATAGTGATGGGAAGTTCGATTCTTTTCACTGACTCGTATCTTTGAATCTCGTTCATTCAAATGAACTGAAATGCACAGATCGAAATGAACGAAAAGAACCAGTATACTGATCCGTACCGTATGTACAGAAAAAAGGAAATAACAAAATTTATTAATCCTATAATGGATCATAGAAGTAATGCACCTGCGCAAACCCAAAAACATTTAAGATAATGAACTAATCTCATTCAACATCTGGTAGAAAGTTTTACATTTGAGGCAATAAAATAAGTGTAGCTGTCAAGTGTGTTGTTCACTTCCATACTGCAGCCTGGACTTTATATTATTCAAACATTTGTTCATTTGAGGCAGTGCGCATAGGCAAAATGTAACAGCCTACCATATAATCAATTAATTATAACAAAGACGTTCAGTGGCCAAGCAATACGGATACATATGTGTATAGTAAATACATTATTTTAAATATCCAGCGTCACATGACTTTGTAAGAATAACCATTAACATAAAGCTTAAAATATTTATTTTGTATATAATCATATAATCAAAAGATCCATATGTAAGCTATGATAAAGGTGCATTTGTCAAATTAGTAATTTGGTCAGGACTAGTTAAGTCAGTCTACAGTGATGAGCAAACATGTGCAAATCCAATAACTACATCGTATTGAATAATAGAGTAATGTGCCTGCCCCAAAATGAATGATATGAACGATCCAGGTACTAGTACCGAGCAGTATACTGGATCATAGAAGTAGTGCGCCTGTGCGAAAAAGAACAAAATGAACAACTCATGTACCAGTACCGGGCAATGTACTAGTACGATATACTAGTGCCGAGCAGTATACTCAGTGGTGGAAGTAACGAATTACAACTACTTCCGTGACTGTAATTAAGTATTATTTTTGGGTACTTGCACTTTCATTAGTATTTTTTCAAGTCTGTCATTTTACTCTTACTTAAGTAGGCATTTCACAATGTAAAGTACTTCGCTACTTTTTAAATCACAATTCGCTACTAAGTAGACCTAAAATTAATTATATCCAAATCTTACCTGATATTTTTTTCACCCAATCGCAAAAGGGACAATGAAATCAGCGATCAGGGCAGCCAATCCGAGTGAGTTCTAATTCAGCATCACAGTCTGCTGTAATACTGCTCGCGCACACACATAGCTGAACGCGGCAAACCGAAAAAACTCTACAAAGACGTTAAGACTGAAATCATGAATGATAATCCTGTAAGTGATTTGATTATGTTGATCTCACCAAATATTGCTTATAGTACTATATTATCATTTTGTTATTATATCCTATATGAAAAGTTGCATTAAGATACCCACTGTAATGATTAGAAGAGTTCGTTTGTCAATGTTTCTTGCTAGCTTTCTGGGTATTGAAGCCAGATATGCTGACAGCTAACAGCAGACTAGTGATGTGCGAATCCTGAACGAACAAGTCGTTTCAGTGAACTGGGTGTACTGAATCACTGCTTTAAAAGATTCGTTCATGGGAATCCCTTCTGCGCAAATTATGGGAATCACATAGATTTTGCCTGTGAAGTCACACAGAGTTCAGTCAACATTTGCTTTCAACTCCCCCCACAAGCCTTAAAGAATCTCCGTCTGATATTCAGAAACAGTCCTGCGCGCAACAGAAAGTGAGAAAGAGATTATAAACGCAGACTTGGTGAACACAATCCAATTAGCAAAGAGTTTGTATGACATGTCAGGAACACTGCAACACAAATTGTGTATTTGCCAATACAAAAAGAAAAATGATTAGCAATGAAGGTTATTTGTGTTACTCCTTATGTTAGATTATGAAACGTTGTGTTGGATAGTTAATAGTAATTGTAGACTACAGTTTCATAAATTATTCTCTTTATAATGGAATGTTGGACATACTAATTAAAGCATTTAAATTAAATTAAATTTGTTTAAAATTTGTTTTACAAAATACTTTACTCATCAGATTATGCTAAATGTACCTTTCCCTCTTCACAATGATGTGCATTAAACATGTTAACCAAATGTTATGAAATATGTTAACCAAATTATACAATAATAGACAATGTAGCCTAACATAATAATAATAATAATAATAGAGTATAGCATATAAAAGTAATATTTTAAAGCTGTTCATATTCATATCACAATGTGGTCATATGTTGAGCTAACTAAATAACTAAAGTAATAATAATAATAAAAGTAATAACATAACTCATACGGTCTGTGTCACATTTTAATGTAGTCAAAGGTAATGATGGGTATAACTTAAGTAGACAAAGGTTTACTTTATGAATAAATAATTTGCCTTATTTGGAAAAAACTATGGTTAATCTGTTTTTGTGTGCTGGAAACATTTAATTCAGTGCTATTATATCATCAACTTCTTTCAAGGGTAAGTTGTGCTTATGACAAATTAGCTGTTGTTCGGGTAAAATGTAGATTGGCTTAGTGAACATTGATTATTAACAGATGTCTTCATGAAAATGTATTTAATATAGCCAAAGGTTTTACCATAATTTAAACAATATTTTGTACCACAGAGTACAGTTAAAGGCCAGCTGACCACAGCTCAGCCCAGTCCAGCCATGTACTGTACAGCCCAGCTCAGATCAGCCAAATATATTTCAGCCAACTAAAGCCCAGCCAAGTACAGGGCATTAATTCAGGTTCAAAGTAGTTTTTCTGAATAGTTGTCATCAGATTGTGCTACTTTTCCAGCTTCGAAATGACACAACAGTAAAACATCTTAATGAACCCAAATCAAATGAAACATAATACCCAAATAATACAATAGCCTATGTACTGTAGCATAACAAACAAATAGACGAATAGCTCATAAGTCATCGTTAAAAGACTTTCACATTCATATCTTAGTATATTCATGTTGTAGGCTAACTAAATAATAAAAGAAATAACATACCACTGAAAATGTTGTATGTATGGCCCTGCCCTAGACAAAGGTGTATTAATAGTTTCCCCAAAGATTTTGGTTCGGATCATGGATTGACTAATTTGAAACAACGTAAAACTTCTACCAAATATGTACAGTCTTTTCAGATATCATTATTATTCAATCCAGTGGTTATTTGTTTTACAAACTTTTATAATGACATTTTAGGGGACCCCCAAGAGTCCTAAGTCATTTCGAAACCTGACTGAAGGTTTGGAGAAAAAGAAACCAAATGGAATGACAGAGGACAACAACATTGAGAACAGTGGAAATAAGGACAGAAATACGCAGGAGTGTCCATGGCCACACCTGGAAGAATGTGTCGTTAGCCTGGGATTCAGTTAGGACAGAACTAGCTAATGTGCGTGTACGCTGCACAAAATATTAGGACAACCTATTTCAATACATTAGCAATCAGCAGTAATTTAACCAAATGTACCACTCTTTCACATTATGCTAAACAATTAATGATCAACTTATATAATCCCCTTTCAGATTGAATGCTTTTTGTTGATGCATTAAACACCATCTGTTAAAAAGTAACTAGTACTCTGAGTAGTTTTTGAGAATAACACTTTGTACTTTTACTTAATTACTTTTTTAACACCAGTAATTGTAATTATAGTTGAGTAGTATTTCAGTAATGTAACAGTACTTGTACTTGAGTACAGATTTTCAGTACTCTTTCCACCACTGAGTATACTGGATCATAGAAGTAATGCGCCTGTGCCAAAAAGAACGAAATGAACGATTCAGATACTAGTACCCAGTACCGAGCAGTATACTGGATCATAGAAGTAGTTCACCTGTGCGAAAAATAACAAAATGAACGATTCAGATACTAGTACCCAGTACCGAGCAGTATACTGGATCATAGAAGTAGTTCACCTGTGCGAAAAATAACAAAATGAACGATTCAGATACTAGTACCCAGTACCGAGCAGTATACTGGATCATAGAAGTAATGCGCCTGTGCAAAAAAGGACAAAATGAACGATTCAGGTGCTAGTACCCATAGATTTCCATAATAAAGGCTAGATGACTTAGGGCGGAGTCTCTAACGTCATCATCGGTGGCCATCTTGTAACAGGCAAGCTTTCTGGTGGGCTCTATGGTATCTGATGTACGGTGAGTGATCACAAATACTCTTATCTCGTTGAAATCTTGACGGATTTACAAACGGTTTGGTTTCTTACAAATGTTATTAACGTGGCTATAATTATGCATGCTTGAAAATCGGTAGAAAATATAGCAAGTTATGGTTACTTGAAAGTACATGCACCATTAACACACAATGTTATGAGTAAGCGAGCTGCCTGTGGCAAGATGGCCGCCAGGTGCAGAAGTCGACCTCCATTGGCCAGCAGCGCGGACGAGAAATCTAGCCTTTATTATGGATATCTATGCTAGTACCGAGCAGTATACTGGAACATAGAAGTCATGTGCCTGCGCGAAAATGAACAAAATGAACGATCCAGTATGAATCGTACGTACCCGTCTTTTAAAAGATTTGTTCAAAAAGAACGAATAGTTCATGAATCGCCCATCACTACCAAAACAAAGATTGCAGCGCTGGAGTGTAGTAGCAACACGAGACATTCAGAAGTGCAAGGCGGCACGCACTCGTTCATCTAAAGTATGGAAATCTTTAATTTAAAAGGAAACAACTCTGTGATATGTTGTCTTTGCAAAATGGAGATCGCCTTCCATTCTAGCACCACGACAATTAGGGATGGGAATTGATAAGAATTTTACGATTCCGATTCCATTATGGATATTGCTTATCGATCCGATTCCTTATCGATTCTCTTATCGATTCTCTTATCGACGCTCAGTGTTCGAATTATACCAAGAGCTTCAGGGGTACAGCTTTTTCCTAATTTATAGATGATGTCATGTGCTTATTTGCATATATATGACGTCATTATGCAATAATTTGCATAAAGCTTAATAGTTGTGTCAGCAAGGTAGATAGTAAGAAACATAACTCTTTAGCCAAATAATCACAAACTCACTACGGAAATTTATATTAAATTATAATTATTACTTTGGTAGCCTATATTTGAAGTAAACAATTATACTAAGGGAAGATAAAAGATCGAAAAAGAATTCTCAAAGAAGGCTGGCTTGCCCAGGGCCAGGCCAGCTCAGCGGCATGTTTCTCCTTCTCTTAAAACATCCATGGTCGTGTCCCGCTGTCCCTCGTAACTACACCAGCCCCCGCACCCTGTCCCCCCTCCCCTTCTACCGGCCTGCTGCACATGAGGAGAAAGCAGAGAGGGGAGGGGCTGCTCAGTCACAGAAGAGAGAGGAGACTGTTTTGGTGGCCACATGAGAAATAACTTGGCTTAAGTTTCACCACGATACGGACAATATTTGCTTGGTACAGAGAGCATCAGGAGCTGCGTGAACTTTTAGCTAGCTAGCTAGACCATGACTGAGAGAAACATATGGACAACAAAATTAAGACAGTTCTGAAAACCTGTTTAGATGACGAGCTTCTCATTACATTTACCACAAAGCACAACGCATGATGATATACATGGCAGTCAAAACAATAGGCAGAGATTAAAGTTGATTCAGCCACTTACTCATAAATTCGCTGACACTCCAGCACCTGCCCGGTACGTACGTTTTCACAGCTAGTGAGGTGATATCAAAGAACCAGTCTGAACATACTCTCAGTTGGGCTGTGCCATTTCTTTGGTATGTAGTAAGGGTTTGAAAATCGTATTTGTTTAGATTATTTCCAGAATTGTTGGTAATGGTAATACTTCATTTTACATATAATTTATTTTTTATTAAATATTTTTACATTTTTTCAGTACCCCCCAAACTATTATTTTAATCCCTTTTTTGGAGGGTCCAAGTCTCAACTAGGGGGGTCGGACCACCCCAGTACCCACCGTAATTCGAACACTGAACACACGACAGTCCTGCAAAAGGATTGCGTGCTGTTGCCAAATGCTTCTGCATATTGGAGGTAGTTCCCCCCTTTGCCAAAATTAAACTTTTACATCTGTTGCAAATGTAAAAGTATTTTGGAGTGAAATATAACCACACTTTAGATCGCTTCTGCCTCGATGACATGTTTGCTGCGTAACCAAAAGAACGCAGCGCGTGTGACTGTCGTGACTCATGACACATTTGCAAAGAGCGGAACCGTTAAGCAGAATCGTTTAGCAGGTACACTAACGATTCCAAGGAATTGATTTACTGGGAACCGGTTCTAAAGAAGAACCGGTTCTCGATTCCCATCCCTAACGACAATGCACCAGCACCTGAAGAGGCGCCACCCGGGAGCAGCTGCAGATGACAGACCCCATACGTTTGTTTTCAACTCCCCACTTCTTCGCACTCGATGTTGGAGTAGGCTATAATAAGTTGTCGATACCTAAAGTTTTAGGCTACAGTGTATCTTTTCTGTATAATTAATTACTATATGTAATATACAGATGTCACACGATAAAGTGGTGCTCCACTTTATCCGCGCACCAATCGTACCGCGCACCAATCGGTGCATTTAGTTGCCAATAAATGGTCTACACTCGTCGCTGGGTGTTGCTAGACCACTCAAAAAGAAACAGGAGATAGCAGTTATAATGCTTCCTAGGGATACGTTTTTTGGGGCATAGGCTGATATTAAATCAATGTAATTGTATTATTATACACAGTAGCATACCTTTCTTAATTTAAACAACGGCTTGCTTGTTTTATAACGGCTTTAGGAAAGCAAATAAATATCATACACTACTGTGTTTGCATTCTCCAATCAGAATGCGTCCCTGAATCCTTTGTGAAAAATTGTAAATATTTAAACAGTATATCAAAATACAGTTTTACTTTGCGGGGCAAAAATGGGTAACAATGTTTTTAAGTCGAATTACAATACTGTAACCTCTGAAAGCCGCTCCCTCAAAATATATATATATTTTTTTTACGGAAATCCCCACAGCACCGTGGTGTAGTGGGCTAGATCGGTTGCGATTACAGTGACCAGGGCCGTAGCTACAGAATTCGGGGCCCCCGGAAAAAATATTGATGTGGGCCCCTACCACCCTCATCATAAACTGCACAATATATGAACATAGTTAGGAAATGGAAGACCTCAGGCACAGTTCTTGTTAAGGCCACAAGTGGCAGGTCAAGTAAGATATTGGAAGCAAAGGATGGTGAGAACGGTCAAAAACAGCCCACAGACTACCTCCAAAGACCTACAACATCATCTTGCTGCAGATGGTGTCACTGTGCATCGTTCAACAATTCAGCGCACTTTGCACAAGGAGAAGCTGTACGGGAGAGTGATGTGGAAGAAGCCTTTTCTGTACACACGCCACAAACAGAGTCGCTTGAGGTATGCAAACACACATTTGGATAAGCCAGCTTCATTTTGGAAGAAGGTGCTGTGGACTGACGAAACAAAGCTTATTTGGTCATTAAAAGGGGCGTTTTGCATGGTGGCAATAGAACACAGCATACAAAGACAAACACTTGCTACCCACAGTACATTTTGGTGGAGTTTCCATCATGCTGTGAGGCTGTGGGGCTTTGTGGCCAGTGCTGGTATTGGGAATCTTGTTAAAGTTGAGGGTTGCATGGATTTCACTCAATATCAGCAGATACTTGAGAATGATGTAGAGGAATCAGTCACAAAGTTGAAGTTACACAGGGGCTGGATATTTCAACAAGACAATGACCCAAAATCTGCTCAAAATCTACTCTGGCATTTATGCAGAGGAACAAGTACAATGTTCTGGAATGGCCATCACAGTCCCCAGACCTGAATATCATTGAAAATCTGTGGGGTGATTTAAAGCGGGCTGTCCATGCTCGGCAACCATCAAACCTAACTGAACTGGAGATGTTTTACAAAGAGGAATGGTCCAAAATACCTTCATCCAGAATCCAGACACTCATTACAGGCTATAGGAAGCATCTAGAGGCTGTTATTTCTGCTAAAGGAGGCTCAACTAAATATTGAAATATTTCTGTTGGGGTGCCCAAATGTATGCACCCATGTAATTTCATTTTGATGCATATTGCACATTTTCTGTTCATCCAATAAACCTAATTTCTCTACTGAAATATTACTGTTTCCTTCAGTTATTTGATAGATCAAAATGAAATTGCTGATCCAAAAACCCAATTATTTATAAATGAAAATCATGGAAATTGTCAGGGGTGCCTAAACGTTTGCATGACTGTATATAAATATTACAAATAATAAAAACTAACAAAAACCATTTTAAATAATAAAACCAATTTAAAAAAGGACCAGCAATATAATAGTTTTCTCACCAGTCTGTGATAATTCACAAATCAAAAAGTAAACATTCAGAAACTGACAAGAATGCAGTCAAATGTAAAAAAGATATAATACAACCACTAAAATGACTCATTGTCTTATTTTTTAATAAAGACGAGATCTGGAACTGCTTTATATATCTTTATATAAAGCTAATAAATGTATCCATCTAAGAGCAGTTTGCTGTATTTGTGTTTTCTTGACTAATAAAATACATCAACATCTGGCAGGTGCATAATGCGTCGTGACTTGTGTTATTTTTTCTGTGTGTTTTACAAACCAACTCTATTCACAATAGCATAATAAAGACAGGATTTTGACCACGTAATCACTCGGTCTAATCACTCGGTTGATGGTGCTGCACCCTGGTACTGAAAAGTGTAGACGGTATTTTTCCTATTTGGGCAGCGAAAAAAATTACAATACACTAACCTGTCTTAAAGAACGTCTTGATTGACTGACATACAGCAACTGTCCTGGCCTCTCTCTCCTTCTTTTCATGGCGTTTCCGATTTATGTTTCCCTTTCCCTGACATTTTCAATCAGTTAGTCAGTCACCTGCTCTTCCACCAAGTTCAAAGTTAACTTCAGCTGCCTCCTCAACTCTAATTGGTTCTGTTCACGAGTTGGGGTGGGATTTACAACTTCATTGGGTCCATCTAATGTTTTTCACTAACTAAACAATTATACTTCGGATCTGACTAAAGCATTTTAGGGAGGGGAGAGGAGCAGATATTTGGAAAGCTTCTTTAACCAAATTGCATGTTTCAGTGGTTTTCATTAAAGTCTCAGACATAAAACAAATCTAAATATTAGAATTATTCACATAACATGAGCCTATATAGTATAACTGCTGGATTTTGAGGGGCCCCCTGTGCAGTGGGGGCCCCTATAATTGTCACCACCTTTCACCCCACTAGCGACGGCCCTGGGTACAAGTATTAACAACTTGGCCTGAATACAACATTATATATATAGGCAATAGAACACATCTTAAACATATAAAAACCATATTCATCAGGATTTGGTGACATTTCAACCGTAAAAGTAAAGATATAATTTCAACACAGTGACATTTTCTAGTGTAGCGAGTTTTAAGTTCTAGAACCGCTCAGGACCATCATTTTTTGTTAGTTATAAACTACCATTACCTGGTCATTTAGGTTTTATTCAATGACTGTCAGCCTATTTAAGATTATTTTAATTCAGCAACATAGGCTTATGCTTACAAATTTATACTGTAGGTAATTAAAATATATTTTTATCTGTCACTTTGTGCTGACCAGACCAGACTGAGATCATGAAGAAGTTGGCAGAGAAAAGTGTGCATCATTTTTGTAGAAAGGTGACACTTTAAATCTCCCCTCGGCCAGACCGTGCTCTGATGGCCAATTAGCTAGTCATGAAACCCAATGTGCTGATTACATGAAACTATTCCCTAACAAAGAAACTTGTTGATCAAGTTGTTACTGTAGCTCAAAAGCAAGTTTAGTAAAGTCTAGGGATGGGCCAACACCAATTTTTATGGAAGGAGTACAAGTACAGGGTATTTAATTTTGGGTACTTGCCGATATGAGTACTGATACAAGTACTTTTAATAACTATGCCAAATGTCACATTTATCAAGCTAATCTGCTACTTCTTAGATGTTGATCAGCCAATTCAAATAGGGGCTACAAAAGTAAATATTCTTACATATCCAGACGAACATAATTTGCATTGCAGGTTAATAATTTGTAATATTTATTAAATATTTTATTGGTTTACGTCTGTCACGTTTCCCCATGTGTCAGCGTAGGAAGAGGCAGGCGCGAAGGGGATGCAATCAAACTTATTTAATAGAAATAATACTTGGAAAACAAAGACTGCCACGAGGGGCTAAACCAGAAGATAATCCAATTTATAACTTGGCAGAACATACAGCAGGAACACGCAACATAGAACATTGACCGACAAGAGACAGGACCAAACACTCAACCTAAATACAACTACTAACAAGAGACAAATGGGCAACACCTGGGCAAGGAAATTAACTAGGGATTAACAGACAGAGATCCATTGGGTAACAGAAACTCGTGACAAGACATGGGAGGTACTAACAATGACATCACAAACTCAAATCAATTATAACATGCAATATACAACAGAGGCACAAGAGGGAGGCAAACACCACACAACGGGAGGGAACCTGAATACTAACATGGGACATACACACAGGTTGGTACACCTAAGGACACATTAGGTAATAATTCTAACTAACAAAACCACCGTATAAACACTGAAAGGAACCAAATAGACATAACAGAAGAGACAAAACGAAAAAGAGTCTATTACAAGGCTCTGCATCGCAGCCCTCCCTGGGCTGGATGTGACAACGTCTCCTTCCCAAATTAGATATAATGAGAGAAACACCTTTGTGAAAGTGAATGCAAAAGCAGCATGTTTGTGTTCGCATTTGCACTAATCATTGCAGACATTTTGTGTAAAATGAGTGTCTGTTTTTAAGTGACTTTCTCCAAACAAGGATGACCTAATCATATAATACTCTGTGAAGGTATTTGATTGTTTTATTGTAATCTGTACACAATTATAGCTGTACTATCACTGTAATCTATTTAACACATTTTAAATAGGCTACATCATATTTCCTTTAAATTATATTTCTTAACGTTAATTTGTCCAATATTTAGTTCACCCACATGCACAGCCGGAGTGGCATAGCGGTTGTGTAAATGTCTGTCGTATGTTCGACTCCCTGCAAATACATATGTTATTTCATCTCTATTTAGAGGACGCATTCAAATTGTATACTAGCGTATCACTTTTGTGAATAATCATCTATATTTGCGAAGAATCAATGAACCACACAGCTCAGCAGTGTGTGGTAGGGATATGCATAGAACAATGATATTTCGTTACTCGGGAACTAACAAACTATCGGTTATATGCTTTCATTGAAGACAGAAAGCACAACTGTATTTTCCGCTAGAAATTCAAATGTTATAAACTTTAGAGACAAACTTTCTTTATATGCCAGTTTCTGCTGTCAAGGAATATTAATGTTGGCCATGATTTCGGCTCGTTCCGGGGCGTTCCTCCTGCTGTATTCTACAGTACACCAGGGTTCTGTCTGCGGCGTTCCTCCTGCCATATTCTACAGTACACCGGGGTGCTTTCCGGGGCGATCCTCCTGCCGTATTCTACAATACATGCAGGTTCCTCCTCCCTAATCAGGCATGTGATTGGCTAAGGACAAAAAAGCAGGAAAATATACTGAGAGCATTCACCCCCCCCTCGATAGAATCAGGACCCATAACAATGTATTTGAACAAAAAAAAAATTATTTATTTTACAGCTAGATGTGCAACATCCAACTTTTTATGACACATGAGAACAACTTATTTGAATTTAAAAAATAAAATATATATTTTTACAACATAATTTATTTGGTGGATGTGTAACAGTGGGACGCCTTTCCGTCCGTGGTTAAAACAACATTCGTTCTTATGTTCATTCATGTTTATTTGATGCTATTTATAACTAGAAGGAAGTGATGATCGTCTCACGAGCAGCTTTAACCGAGGCTCTACAGCGATCTGTCAAAGTATCAAAGTATATTTTAACTTTTCCCTTTCAGGGAGGGATTTTTGCAATGGCCCCAAGGTCATTGGCCAGGGCATTAAGTGCCATCTAGAAAAATACCAAACTCCTTTGCTCTTAAAAGCAACAATTCAATTCAACGTGAAGTGCCCTGAGATTTACAACAGGGCCTCAAACAAAAATTTTGGTCACTGGCAACAAGTACTACTACAGTCACTCAGATTATTTAGGCAATATGTTATATGTTAGAAGTATTTTACTTCTGTGACCGAGACATAAGATGTGAAATAAAAGTTTTAGCTACCGCTTTAAGGTTGCCATCTCAAGTTAACTTAGCCACTGGCTGGTGGATGCCCTAATTTTACCAGCCAATTCTACAAATTCAAAAATGAAAACGCAATTGCCTCTTCTATATTGCTTCAATACATCAAATTCATCATTAATACGTCTTATTAGACAAATTACAAAAAAGACACGTTGTGAAGACAAGTCTGTGAGACTAATGATTTTTAGATGATTGACAAATTGTGCTAATCAGTGTATTGGATGTCCTACTACTATTTTTATCTGGCTACTTTTAGATGTCCAATAGTAGGTAATTTCACACTTTAGAGGTGTAGCCTAAAACTTTACTGTTGTAACCTATTCCAAAAATACTCATTTAATCAGCAGTTAATTTTACATTTGTAAATTTGTTTTATAATAATCTGTTTGTAAAACATCTGGGAAAATAATCCAAACATTGTTTTAATTAGCTCCCATCAAAATTGCAAGCAGATGCTTCTTCAGCAATGATACCAACATGATAAATAATAAGAAAACATATTATGGTGAAGTAAGATCGGCTACTTGAGTTAGAATCAGTTGTTAATCAACTAAGTTTGCAATTGAGAACTACGACATCCTACCGTTACATTTGTGTGTGTGTGCGTGTTTAAGATTCTCTGGTCAAACGAGAATGCCGCCTATCAGAATCCAATCATGAAGTCAGACTCAACGAACACCACCACCCGTGTTTTCACCAACGAGCTCTTAAACATTAACATTCTACGCATAAAATGGTTACTTGTTTTACTTTTTTCGATCACGAAAAATAACATTATATAGCCTAATCGTATCATATTTGCATTAAATCCCTCACATCTATAATACATGACTTGCCCTTTAAATTTTCTACATTAATTTATAGTATACATACTGTGGATTATAATACTGGGGAAATAACCTGTTTTTTTCACGTGCTAATTACCAACCCTGACTCGTAACAACTTCATGCATGTAAATTAACTTTTGGAACATGGTATTAAAAGTATCGCTTTAAAGAAATATTCTTTCGCGCAATGCTTCTGAAGTATCTTTCGGACACGCGCTCATTCTATTTCGGTCATTGTTGTCGCGCAGTTGAATAAAAGATGTGATTGTTTTGTCCAACTATTAAACATCAGTAACACTTTGAATATTACAATGGTATATTATGTATATACAATAAATCACAACATTTATAGGTGCATAGCTTTAGACTGCTTTTGTCGATGAAGTATTAACAGCGAATGAGCACTTTCAGCAGTGTGAAAACAGAGGTGTGTCTGTGTCATGTGACCACTGTGCAGCAAAATGTGTTTGAGAACAAACAAAATTACAATTAATTTTACTTGTCCATTCGGACAAGTGATTTTACGAGCTCCTTGTCTGACCACTTTTTTTTATTGTCCCAGACAAGCGGACAAGCCTTAATGTCGAGCCCTGCAGCCTCATATCCCCTCCTTTTCACTCCGGCAGCTCTTGACCACCCCCCTTCCCCCCCCGCTTTTTATTACAGATCTGCATGATTCACGTAGGTCACATTTTCAGGTCGGAAAGTCCGGAATTCCAGATTAATCCGGAAAAATCACATCCCTGCCTAATTTGGCCTACTAGTTTGCAAATACTGGTACTGTGAGCCTCTGAGCTTTTCAGTTGTTCAGTCTGCCCATCGCTAGCAAAAGATATTTTTTCATATAGCTCGGTATGAAAACCGTTGTTGGAGTTTACATGTAGGCTAAAAGCTTATTTCCTGCACACACCTGTGCACGGTGGCTCTGGATGTTTGTACTCCAGACTCAGTCCACTGTTTCCGCAGATCATCCAAGGTCTGGAATCGGTCCTTCTCCACAATCTTCCTCAGGGTCCGGTCACCTCTTGTCGTTGTGCAGCGTTTTTTGCCACACTCTTTCCTTCCCACAGACTTCCCACTGAGGTGCCTTGATACAGCACTCTGGGAACAGCCTATTTGTTCAGAAATTTATTTCTGTGTCTTACTTTCTTGCTTGAGGGTGTCAATGATAGTCTTCTGGACAGCAGTCAGGTCGGCAGTCTTACTCATGATTGCGGTTTTGAGTAATGAAACAGGCTGGGAGGTTTTAAAAGCCTCAGGAATCT
>JACXGM010012744.1:0-23705 GCA_016801145.1 Umbra pygmaea
TATTGAAGTGGCCAGTAATCCAGCACTAGCAAGGTACACATATTGAAGTGGCCAGTAAACAAGCACTAGCAAGGTACACATATTGAAGTGGCCAGTGAGTGAATATGACAAGAATATGAAAACAGGAGTGTGGATATTTGGGGTTTGATGTCAATGGCCAGCACTGTTAACCTACTAACGGATCCACATTGAGATTAAATAACTATTTTATGTTTAAACAGCATTGACTGTAAATACTACTGGACTGAACATGTGTGATGTCACCCATTGGTTTGTGGAGATCTGGTTTGAGTCATCGAGTTTGCTGTTACCGGCGCAGCCATCATGGTTGCAGATGAGACCATTTTAGACGAGAGGGTGTCTAACAAAAAGGTTGGCTAAAGAAAAACAGTATTAAAACAAAATGTAACATTACTTACCGGAAAAACTGAACTGCCGACTCCTTTGAGTGTCTTGTCGTACAACCGAACACTGAGCAAGATATTATTAGCCGACCAAAGTGACAGTCACTACATAGTCATGCCTTAAAACACCCCCTGCTTAATCGCCAATTTTAAAATTAACAAGACCATAATTCAAAAAATGTTCATCATTCTGTATTGCAGAAGACTAAAACTAGCGTATGTAACTATATATTCATCATGAAAATGTTTACCGAGTTAATAAATCAAGTGAGAAGTGGCTCATTTTCTCATAGACTTCTACAGAAACCGACCTTTTGCAACCCCATGTGTCGCCCCCAGCTGAAATTCAGATAGAATGCAGATTTAAGGCACTTCCGCATTTGCATCACTTTGCCAAACCGAATGCTAGCTCTGTGGTAAATAGACACAAATTCCCATTTTAATTAGTAACTTATTTAATGTATGCATATTTAATCCAGAGGCAATAATCATTATGTAAAACAAACTCACAATGCACTATGGCTATTGGTGTGTAAAATGAAAGTTGCATGTCTAATTGGTTAAATGACATGAAAATGGCTGGATCTTACAACAAATTTTTTTTCTCATCCTCTCAAACTTTACAATAGGCTAATATACTGTATTTGTTGTGCTGTTGGAGGACTCCAATTGAAGATATTGACATCTGTTTTTGCTGTGCCTGAAGGCTTTAAAGCTTTTCACATGTAAATGACCAACTTGTCTTAATCAAGTGGCCTTCTGTTGAGATCATGGGATGAGGCAGGGTGTCACTCACCATAAAATCCTCATTAAAATCCTGAGTAAAGCATATGTCACACTGCCATTGTCTCACGCAGTTATCACCTAATCAGAAGAACCATAGACGTGTTTAACCATTCATCAATGCTGACCAATTAATCTACAGAATGGAAAACAAATTGTACAAAGACAAGAAAGATCTTTCAGCTTGATACAATCAGGACTCAAGTGGCTACTTGGTTTGTTATGTAACTAGGAAAGAAATGTTGCTAAACTGACTGAACTAACTTAGACAATACTTCTGTTTGCCACCTATTTCGCGAGACTACGTTTTGTGAAGTTGTGAAAAATCATGGTGGTGTTTGACAAGTGTGGCTTCCTGTCTAAATCTTGACTGACTAGAAAGGAAAAGAGAACAATGATGAAGGTGCTCTTATTCTCGCGTTCTTCGGCTCTCGTCACTTTCAGAGCTAGACAGTCTTGACAACATACCAGAACTCTGAACCATGGTGCGATCTGTAAATGGAACTGTCTACTTGACAGACAGCGAGGCGGAAGCCAGATGGATCCTGAGGGCCGGGATGGGCACAGATGGGGAGGTGGGTGGCATGCAGACAGAACAGAACAGAACAGAACAGAACAGAAACAACACTGCCACTTCCACAGCATGGACATGGAAGAAGAATAAAATAGAAATGGAGACAGAGAAACAAATCGACAGAGAGAGGATTACCAAGTGATTATCCATTGAAGGATTTCTTTATCAGGGGAATAGGAAATAAATCAAACTTTCATTTGTTCTTGCATGTTTCTATGTTAAAAGCCATGCCTTGGGGATGATTCAACCCAGCTTATTTAACTTACAGCTACCATGGACTTATTGGAACAGTTTTACACAAATAGCATCTTCCTTTGGAAATGTTTCACTGACTGATCAGACTCTGCCAGGAGCGTACCTGTTTCTGGGATTCGGCATGCCGTCACCAACACTTTAAAGGGCCTCATTGTTCTAACATGTGTGAACGAGCCAAATGCTGTGTGTGCATTTTGTAAACACAGGGTAGGTGGAGGGGAAAGTGTGAGGTTTACCGGAGGTACCTGTACTCTGGTCCAAAGGAGAGAGGGGAACAGAGCGAGAAACCGCTGCCCTGTCAGAGAGAAACAGCGAAAGAGCCACATACCCAATTAGAAAGCTCTCTGGTGTTGCTATGCTTTCCAACAAACATGACAACAACCACAGCAGGTGGGTCCAGGAACCACTCCTCCAACTAATAACAGACCATTGCAACCTGCGTGCAAACTAACACACACATTTACACACCTCACAATTTCCACTGTAGACTCAAGATCCCTTCATTCGTCAAATTGTACTCAATGTCCGAGCAAAAGTTGCTGTCCGCTTTTAGCCCAACCACTCCACCAAAATACACAGTACACAGTTTGGAAAGGCTTCTGTATGTCAGGGTCGATTATACAGCTAGATTAAAGGCAACCATTGATCATTTTCCATCCATCTGGCATGTACGTAGATGTATCTACTGTCTTTTGTAATTTTTTAAGTCTCCCTTCTGGTGTTACAAAAAATCTCAGATTTTGAAAGACATTCTTTAGATGCACTCTGGCAACCTGTTTAAGAAAACAGCAGTTCATGTAGACAAGGATAATTATTTCAACGCTGGACTTTATCAAAGGCATTAGGGTAGGACTCCGATATGCTGATTGTTCCATGACACAGCACAAACAAGCATCTCTTCTATTCTATTATTCATGTTAGAGATGTTTACTTATTGTCCAGGGACCTCCTGTCGAGGACAGTGGCACAGACTTTAATGCCCTTATTATCTCCAGTATGTCCTTTTCACTTCGAATCTGAAACAAGCGTCTATGTAAACAGAGGGAAGATAAACGTAATGACTAACGTTTCCAGAAATACCGTAATAACAAGCTCATAGCAGAAACTTTAGAACCAATAATCAAGAAGAGATGAGCGCTTTGTTTAAACCCTCTAAGTGGAAGAAATTTCCACATGCCCCATGGCATTATACAGTTTTGATATGTTTCCATCATTGCTTAAATCAGAGATAACAAATGGACTTCAGAATCTTTATTTGAAAGAGATGTTGATCTTTATGTGTATTATGGATTTAGTTATTAATAAAAAAATATTTTCACGTTTGTTTCAATTAACAAAAAATGCGAAGAGAGTATCTCTTTACTAATACATTGAATTTGAAGCTGGTACTTTTTCTTTAAAATAGAAAAAGATATAACAAACAGTCTGTAGTTCAAAGTCTAAAAAAGAGGTCTAGATTTCTTTCATGTCTTGTGTCAGCTTGGTGTGTTAGCACCATAGTGGTTGAGAAGAAATAGAGACTGATTACAAGCTGAGGCAACAGCAGAGAGCTCACCGACTAGCTCCTCTTTATCATCTCAACCCCAACCTACTGCCTGGGTGCTGGGCTACGGGCTTGATTACAGGGAGTTACACCGCAGATATGTTACTGAGACAACCACTTCATACTGGGAGAAACTAGCAGCACCACAGCAGGAATGTAGTGGAGCTTGAAAGCTGTTTGGTGAAAGGGGGAATACTAGGAGTTTATGGAAAACTGGTCCATTCATTTTTGGCTTCTCAGCTCAAAGGCAGAGAATCACCACCAGAATCAGGCTACATAAAAATGGGTTAGTGTATGGCAAGTATAGAGGTGGTTTACTCAGGTTTTATCAAGGCAATATAAAGATACCCAGTAGAGCAGAGGGATTTAAGTGATGGAGTTGAAATGAGAAACCAGTAATGTGTTCGTGTGTGTGTGTGTGTGTTTGACCCAGTTAGCCATGGCCTGTGTCTCCAGATGGCTGCGTCTGCTGCACTCCTGGTCTGACTGCTTCAGGGAGCTCCTCCTCTCCACAGAAGACCTCTCTGTCATCCCACTATCCTCCACTCCTCTCCCTCTTGCTTCTCACCGTAATCCATCTTCATGTCGTGTGTGTTTTAAAAGCTTTCCTCATTCTCAGCACATATTCAGTTAACCCACTATTCTGTCTTTTATTGGATTCATTATCATCACTTCCAGAAAAGAGTGTCAATGAGGGTTCACCAATCTCCCCTTACCATTATTCTTTTTTTAATACCTAATAACACAATGTCTGGGATTTGTTTTTCTTCAATCTGAATGGATGTCATCATATCTATTCTCTTCTTTCGGATGGGACGTTAAACGGTTGTCCTGACTCTCTGTGGTCACTAAAGATCCCATGGTACATACCATAATAGTAGATTATGATATGTTAACACTGGTGTCCTGGATACATTTCCAATTTGGCCCTCATACCATCATGGCAACCAAATCATCCCCAACTTTAAATTGGCTCGTTCATTCCCTCTCCTCCCCCTGGAACTATTCCCCAGGTCATTCCTGTATATTGAAATATTTTCGTAGTAAACATGTCAGGTAAAATAATATTACATAAATAAATACATATATGGAACATGGATTGTAAATGTAAAATATTGCTCCTTAAGTTCATAAGCAGCAGGCCACTAGCACATCACTGGTACAGTCAGGAACACCATGAACCCAATCTAGGGACTGGAGCGGACTGAAAACACCAGACTCTAGGGAGGAAGGTCACTGACGCACACTATTTTATTGCTAAGGCAACTCTGTTTCCATACCATCAGGAAGAACCATTGTTTCATTTATACTCATGGAAAATAATGTTACCTAAAACCAGTGTTTATTTGTTGTTCATCTAACTCCAACAAATCTCTATTATATATTCAACACTCCAAAATACCTCTTAGCTTTAGGAAATATACTTAAAAACAGTATTTCTAAAGATTTAATTAGGAATCTCTGTTTAGACATGTTTCAAAGCATTTTTCCAACACATTTGTATGCTCCAAGCAATGAAGGCCTATTTCACAGGAATTTCTAATAATTTTCAATTGTGTTTAATATATCTACATTGGTCCTAATATTTCAAATCAAATTGCTGCATGTTGTAACATGACAATATCCACACAATGTTCAATTTTTATTTATTTTAAAACAAAAATAAGAAGGTGACGTGAAACAGGTGAGGCAACTGTGTAATCATAGTATATAAGGAGCAAAAAGGCATATTTCCTAAAGAGCAAGTTGGAATATATTGAAGAGAAAAGCTCACCATAAACACTAATACTAATGCTCCCGTATATCAATTATAATAATATGATGCAGTTAAGTACAATATCCACTCATTACAAACTTTGTCATTGTTTAATGTTCACACTACGGTATATCACTTTAGCCCCTTAAACCCAAGAACCTTCTCTTCTCTTTTCTATTCTAGCTATTTGGCAATTATGCCACTAATTATACAACGTGTGGTTTAGAATTCACATTTTTACAGCCTATCCTTTTGATGGTAAACTAATGGAGTGAGCAAACACCTTTTATATATGTTTTCTAATAGTCTCACTTGACATTAAGTTTTCCCTTGGTCTAGCCTTAGGAGCTAACTAAACAGCTAGCTAGAGTTGCATTATAATAACTAATATTAAACACTAACCACCCACGTCAGTAGATACACCTTCCTAGTACCATGTGTACCCAATTTTCCCTTCAGAACTGCCTTAACTCTTCGTGACATGAATTCAACAAGGTGCTGGAAACATTCTTAGAAGATTTTGGTCAATATTGACATTATCACACAATTGCTGCAGATTTGTCAGCTGTTCATCCATGATGTGAATCTCTCATTCCACCACATCCCAAATGTGCTTGATTGGAAAGGAGTACAGTGAACTCATTGTCATGTTCAAGAAACTGGTTTGAGATGATGTGAGCTTTGTGACTTGGCACATTATCCTGTTGGAAGAAGCCATTTGAAGATATGTACACTGTTGTCATATTGGGATAGACATGGTCAGCAACAATACTCAGGTAGGCTGTGGCATTTAAACAATGCTCAGTTTCTACTAAGGGTTCAAAAGCTGGGCAAGAAAATATTCACCACACTATTACACCAACACCACCAGCCTGAATTGTTTATACAAGGCACAATGGATCCATGCTTTCATGTTGTTTATGCCTAATTCTGACACATCAGCCAGGCAACATTTTTTAATCTTGTGTTATCCAATGTTAATGGGCCCGTGCAAATTGTAGCCTCAGTTTCCTGTTCTTAGCTGAAAAAGTGGCTCCCAGTGTGGTAGTTCTGCTGCTGAAGCCCATCTGCTTCAAGAGTCAACATTTTGTGCATTCAGAGATGCTCATCCTTATACCTTGTTTGTAACAAGTATTTTTTGAGTTACTGTTGCCTTTCTATCAGCTTGAACCAGTCTGGCCATTCTCCTCTGACCTCTGCCATCAACAAGGCATTTTTGCAGAGAGGAATGCCTCTCACTGGATATTTTCTCTTTTTTCTGACCATTCCCTATAAATCCTAGAGATTGTTGTGCAGAAAAATCCCAGTAGATCAGCACTTTGTGAAATACTCAAACCAGCCTGTCTGGCACCAACAACCAGGCCACATTCAAAATCATTTCAATCACCTTTCCTCTCTGATTTGATGCTTGGTTTGAACTTCAGCATGTCATCTTGACCATGTCTGCATGCATAAATGCAATGACTTTCTGCCAACTAATTGGCTGATTAGATATTTGCATTAATGAGCAGTTGAACAGGTGTACCTAAATAAGTGGCTGATGATTGTATATATTGTGTTTTGGAATTCACATCTTTATTCACATCTTGACCATCCTGCTCATGGTAAAACTACTGAGCCTATATATGATTTTTTATAGAATCAATATATAAATATTTGGACATTAACTCATCATTTCGGCTGTCTACCACAGCATATTGGATTTGAAATTAAATAATAAATCCAGACTTTCAAATGTAATTTGAGGGTATTTACATCTAATTCGGTTGAACGGTGTAGGAAATACATACTTTTTATATGGGGTTCCCCCTTTTTAAGGGGCCAAAAGTAATTGGACAAGTGGCTGCCTTCTGTCAGGCTCCTGTGGCGAGTATGGAACCAACCGTGCATTACCACTCTAGCACTGGTATTTAGAGCTCTATGTTCCCTGTGTGCAATATCGGTCATTGTTGTTGTTCAACTACTCTGTGTTGCTTTTCTCTTGCTATATGTCTCCTTTTTAGGAGTTTTGTTCTGTTATTGTTATGGTTATAGTTCGCCAATTAAAGACTCCTACTCTCCATTTGCTTCACCTTCGCTATTACAGAATGAACGACAAATGTTGAAGCATGGGAATCCAGCTAAATTCTGCAAAGTACATGGTCAGAAATAATGTGCTAAAAAATAACTCAAACTTCGGTTACACTTTATTTGGAGAGTCTGACATTCCATCTGTATGTGCTCTACAGATAGTTTGTTGATGATATGACTATCAACAAACTATCAACAAACCATCTGTTGATAAGCAACTAATTGTGTATTTTCAGGGTAGGGGTAAGTTTAGAATATATTTTAGGGTAATGGTTAAGGTTAGGTTTAACATAAGGGGAATGGTTAAGGTTAGGATTAGGGTTAGGGTTAGTAGATAGTTTGTTAAAATGTTGTTGAAAGTATGTAGATAATATGTAGAGCATCTAGAGATGGACTCTCAAAATAAAGTGTTACCCAAACTTCTCTTTAAAATTTCAAATGTTTCTAAAAGTAACATTCAACTTATCATAGCTATTGTACATGTAGAGGGACTGAAAGTAGATTTCATGTCCTGTTTAGTCACACTCCATTGAGGATCAACTTTGACTGTGTATGCATGCAAGTGTGAATCCTAAGAGATTGGGATTAAAGCCTTACTGCGCAGACACCACATTGTGTTTATATTCAGGATACATTTGATAAGGAAAAATAAAGGAATATTCTCTGCATGTAAGTAATCAACAATAAATACACCTTGCCTTGCAGTCATCAAGGCCACATATTATATTAAAATTGTCTTCATGATAATGGATAAGGCCAACATGTTGAACATGTTTCATTAAGGTGAAGGTGGTTCTACTATACCTAGTACATTTATGGTCTGAGGTGGCATCTCAATAAGAATGGATGATTTTAAAAAGAATGGCATTGTACTTGAATGTATCAATATGTTTGATCACACACACAGACAATCATTATGGTAGACAGTATTGACCTAATACATCAATTTAATATAAGATCCTGGAACTGTGCCAATATTGTGT
This sequence comes from Umbra pygmaea, assembly GCA_016801145.1. NCBI lineage: Eukaryota > Metazoa > Chordata > Actinopteri > Esociformes > Umbridae > Umbra > Umbra pygmaea. Next base: position 8,369 of record JACXGM010012744.1, read on the forward strand.
TTAAAGGTCCGCCCATATAATTAACATAAGGGAGTGACCAGCTGACCACATTGAATAAGTTTGGGAAAGACCCTCGCAAGTGCTTGGCATAAAGTCACGTCATGTGGGTTTAAAACTCTGTGTAACGCTTAGGTCCTCAGTCCGTTGCCCGGGGGAGACTCAACTTTATTGATCTATCATTACGTTGATTTGACATTAAAGTCAATTTGGGTTCAAAATCTCTTGTACAGTTTCTTTGTTGGCAGGACAGGAGGAAACTGTCGGTTTATCCCCACCACATGCCGTAGAAAATCTTATGTGGAAAATCGATCATTCCAGTTACAGTGACTGGTAGTGACTTTCCACCCGACTCAGTAATTTTCATAGTATGTTAGAGAAAAATCAGAGTATTCATGTAAGGTGGGCAAGCTAAGTTGAAAACAAAGTAGGCACAGAAGGCTACAATTATCCCCTTTTCAATTCCTGTTCCTCTGCACAGAGCCACACCAACCACATTGAATGGAACTGGAGCCTTCCTGGTGTCACGATACCCAGTATATCCCCGAAGGGATGAAGACCCAGACGCAGGGCAAAATACAATGATGTAAATTAATAAAGAATAAACGTTCACTATATAGAATCAGAATCAGTTCAATCCCAGGAACCACAAATAGTAAGAAAGGGAAGCAGGTTAAGGTACACTGGAATAAAGTCATTCATAAGATACCAAGAATAATCGGAATGGTCAGTGGGCAGGCAGAGTTCGGCAACACAGAAGAATCACAGGGCAAAGGTACAAAAGGTATCATCCAAAAATCAGGTCCAAAGGCAAAACAAGCACAGGAAGAACTACTCCAAACTAGGCAGAACAGGTAGTAAGCACTCTGCAGATTCATAAAAAATGAGGAAGACTAAAGGACAGGTATATATACAGTGGTAATTTGGAACAGGTGATCTGAATACAGGGTGATTGGAATCTGAACAAGAGGGATGCATTCATGGAGACTCGGGACTTAGAGAATTGCTGGTGAAATGGAGAAGGAACTGGACAGGGGCCAGGGCAGGAACTGGGGCAGGCTCAGGGACTGGGGCTAGCTCACGGACTGTAGCTGCAGCAACAGGGCCTGAGGCTGGAACAGGGGCGGTTGAATGGACTGGGGCTGCAGCAGGGAACAGGACTGCCACCAGGACTGGGGTTACAGCAGTGACTGGGGCTACAGCCAGGAAAGAGATAATAGCAGGGACTGGGACTGCAGCAGGGAACAGAGCAGCAGCCGGGAATGGGATTGCAGCAGGGACTGGGGCTACAGCCAGGATAGAGACTTCAGCAGGGACTGGAATGGGAACAGGAACACGGGCTGCTGCAGGGACAGGGATGGCTGCAGCGACAGGAAAGGCTGCAGGGACAGTAACAGCTGCAGGGACAGGGGCTTTTGCCGGAACTGGGGCTGGAACAGAGACAGGAACTGCAGCAGGAACTGTGGTTGAAACAAAGAAAGGGACTAAGGCTAGATAACTGGGGCCAGAAGCTTGAGGACTGCAGCCAAAGGCTCGAGGACTGGGGCCAGAGGTCAGTGGACTGGGGCATGAGGCTAGTGGACTGGGACATAAGGCTAGTGGACTGGGGCCTGAGACTTGGGGACTGGGATGTGAGGCTTGCGGACTGGGGTCTGATACTTGTGGACTGGGGTCTGATACTTGTGGACTGGGGCCTGAGGCCTGTTCACTGGAGCCTGAGGCTTGAGGACTGCAACACAATGAGACTGCACCAGGTGCTGAAAAGGTTGAAGGAAGAAGAGCTTACACTGAACGGAAAATGTGAGTTTACAAAAGATAGCATCATAATTGTGGGCCATCAAGTCACAGCAGAGGGCGTGACACCTGACCCAGACAAGGTCAGAGCTATTATGGAGATGCTTGAACCAACTGTAGTTGATGACATGAGGAGAGTGAAGGGGATGGTTAATTTTAGCACCCCCCCAGCCCTTCGCCATGCCTTAGGTATTATTCACTTCTGCCACACTATTCTCATGAGCCTCCAAAGATAGCGTAGAACATCTGGTGCGTTCTTGTAGAGCAGTGCTGCCCAACCCTGTTCCTGGAGGTCTACCATCTTGTAAGTTTTCACTTTAACCCTAATTTAGCACACCTGATTCTAATAATTAGCTAAAGGAAAGCTAAAATATATTGTCCAAAACAACGGTTGGAGAGAAAACATACAGGGCAGTAGATCTCCAGGAATAGGGTTGGGCAGCTCTGTTGTAGAGCTTATACGGTACTCCATTCGGCCCAGGGGCTGATAATACATAGGGTTAAACTCTCTCTCAGTACGAAAACTTACAACACCCTAACATAGTGGGACACAGATAATAATTTGCTGAGCTGCTATTAATTTAACCTTCTTAGGATAACTTCTCAAGCACACTTGTCATAGTATAAAGCAGTTGTAGAATAAAACCGAAACCAAGAAACACAACAGGGGTAAAACCCTCAATGATGTGCACCACCTTATGGAACACTGACGGCTGTATAGCATACATGATTACTAAACACCAACCGCTATGGACGATAATAACCTAATCAACTACTCTTGTGCGTAATAAGGATCTACCCAAGAGTAACCGGCTACATACCCTGTGTTAGTCTCAAATAAAACCAAATACAAAAATATTTCTACCACCCCTCAAAGGCGCAGATCCAGCCACGAGAGGCCGAAGTCCAGAGGGCACCCGTGCATCACCAAGCAGTGCACGCAGGCAGGGCAGAGCGGGAGGGCAGAGCGGGAGGGCAGACCCACCTTCTGTAGGAGAGGCTGACCTCCCACAGGCCTCGATGGCACCCCATTAGGCATCATGGATGGAGGAAAATCTGCCGGTGGATCAACTAGAGGATCTAGTTCCTCTACGAGTGTTTAAATGTCTGTTACATTACCTTTTTAGCATTAAGTGTGAATGATTCTCTTAATGTATACTTTTTACTATGCAATTGTTTTCATTGTTTAATATTTTATTTACTTTCTTTCAATTTTATACTTTTATTGTGTTTTATTTTTGGCTGATGTTTTTATATTGTTTTAATCACTGGTCACAGCTGTAAAAGACACTGGTCCCAGCTTGTTTTCCCTGTATAAATAGAGGTTAAAATCTTGCACATTACCCCTGGGATCCAACAAAACACAGGCGAGGCATCTCCCATTGGGTCTGGTTCTGAGGGCACAGGAACAGCTTGTGTGTTTGTGAGAGAAATTGTATCACCTTTTCCTGAAGAGACAGAATGTCCCATTTCTTCAGACACTATGTCCTGTGAGGTCTAGGAACACTGTAATTCCTTTGTCTTAGTGCAGTTGAATATAGTCCTATTGTCTGCACATAACTTGACAATTAGTCAGGATGAGTGAGTAATACCTGGCAACCAGGATTGTCTGCATGCAGAGTTACAGATGTACCATATACTGCATCCTCTGTTTTAACTGGCTCCCCCTAGTGTGATGCTCATATCTCACCTTTGATTCTCCTGCTTCCATTTTGCTATTGTTTGGATGTCTGAATACAGATCTAGGTGAGCTTTTGGCTTTCTGTCCATTAGGATCTCAGCTGGAGTGTCTATCCTACTTTTTTGTATCTAAGAAAAAACCCTCTGTGCTCTCTAGTTATTGTTGACTGCAGCATAGCGTCTAAATGTTTCAGTATTTCTCTTTACTTTGACCAATTAGTCGGATTTTAACTCAGGAAATCAAAAGTCTTGGCTTGCATACTACTCAAACAGCATTTACTCAAAAAAATAAATAAATGTGGGTTCGCCTGCTTTATCTGATCAAGTATAGCATGTTAATAATCAAGCTTACCATGTAGCCAATGTTAGCAAACATGTCTACATTATATAGTATCAATATTTGTGTTTTCCTCTAAAATTACTAAGTTTTTGATATCTGTAAAGTTATTTGCTGACTGGCTTTCTGTGCACCAGTAGCATTCTTTCGTTAAGCTAACCATGCACAGTCGTGGTCAAATGTTTTGAGAATAACACAATACAAATTTTCACAAAGTCTGCTGTCTCAGTGTTGATGATGGCAATTTGCATATACTCCAGAATGTCATGAAGAGGAAGGTGGTGCTTGAGAAACATTGTTCTTCCCCTGTCAACCATGGTTACCTGCAAGGAAACACGTGCCTTCATCATTGCTTTGCACAAAAAAAGGTTTTACAGACAACGATATTGCTGCTAGTTAGATTGCAGCTAAATCAACCATGTATCGGATCATCAAGAACTAGAAGTAGAGAGGCTCAATTATTGTGAAGAAGGTGTGAGGGCGCTCAAAAAAGTCCAGCAAGCACCAGGACCGTCTCCTAAATTTGATTCAGCTGCACGAAGGGCAGCAAAGAAGCCATTTCAGGGACAGACAGTTGCGCGGGAAGGAGGCCGCAGCCCCCCTCGTCATAGCATCAGCACTCCCTGTGGGGGGCTGTGGACTAAAATAATATTGTACTTAAAAACAGGAAATAAATTAAAATAGACATAACATACTGTGTTTGATATGGGATTAAAATGATGGGCAGTGTATAAGATATAAACTATTCACTAATTATTTTAATTTTATTTGACTTGGCCTCTCATTTTACGTGATTGATGATTGATGAAGTGGGCATCAATGGACAGCGTTACCTAACGCTCTTAATACCTAGTGTTCAAGCTATGGAGAAAATTAAAGAATGTTTGAATTTGTCATGCTTTGTTTCAATCAAATCATAGCAGAGAGCGCATTTCTGAATAATCCGCTCCACTTGCTCAACACAAAATGGCCTGCTGGTTCAAAAATATGTGGAATAAGGGCTGCCTCCGACTACATTTTTTTTTCCGACTAGTAGTTGTTCATTTAAGCCATTATTTTACAAATTGCCCCAATATATTAATTGAATTACTTAAATAGGCTACATACAGGATAATGAGTTTTTACGCAATATAACCAAACACAAGCGCACAACCGCATGCATAAAGCTTGCCACAAAGAACAGACAAAAATAATGATTATGAATGTGTCAAAAATAGCAAAAAGACATTTAATTGTTTATTAATAAACTGGTGTATTCCGTGTCCCTGCAAAGATGAAGTTGACGATGCGGATTCGCCATGAAAGCCAGAGAGAAATGTACATTTCATATGGATTACATAATCAGAGTAACCTATTTCTTTTCGTTTTGAATTTTTTTGTTTAAAAGTAGATATTTCAAGCTTTCTATAATAGATTTTTTTCAAATCTGTGAGGCACAAGCTGAGTTTCGGCGCCCTCTAGTTCACGTGCAATGCAAGTGATCATGCTGGCGCCTTATTACATTGTCTAAATGCTATAGAATTGTTTCTTATTTATTAAATACAGGCAATTTGTTGATAAAACATTGATCAAAATTAAGCTACAATTTATACAAAATGAAAATCTTTCATGAAGAATCTTTCTTCAAAACAAAACATTTCAAAATAATCTCATGATGTATGATATCTTTTGGTTACACTTTACAATTAGGCTCCCTTATAAAGGGTTTACACATGGTTTATAATAGTTTATAAATTATGTTGTAAATCATTTCTAAATCATTAACTATATGTTATAACTCATAAATGTGAAAATGAATGAACTCAAAAATATATGGAAATAAAAATGAGATGCTGGAAACATCTAAATGAATCAACCCAGTGAATTGATACCAATGATACTGGCTGATGGAGAAGACCAACTAAGGTAAGTATCCTATCTGAAGCATAGCAGTACAGATACATGTGGTTTTCTTGTTTATGTAAAGCACCTTGAATTGCCATTGTGTATGAAATGTGCTATATAAATAAACTTGCCTTGCCTTGCTTTGTTGGCCCATTATTTGGCAAGCATCAGGGGACAGATGCCTTTGTAATTTAATGAGTTATAACATGTTGTTAATGATTTATAAATGGTTTACAACATAATTTATAAACTAATTATAAATCATTTATAGTAAAGTGTTGCTTATCTTTCTCATGCTGCATGCTCACGTTCATAATCAACATTATTTAAATAAAAAAAACATTAGCCTAAAATATTTATAATATTTAAACAACAAATTATAAAATGAAATAGGTTTTCTTTAATGGCTAGAACACGTATACAGTGCAGAGAAATTTCATGTCTCGTCGTCAGCCACGACATAATGACGTCACATATTTTCTAACCCAGCCCTGCATGTAACAGCTTTATGTGTGTCTGGGGACCGACAGATATTCTGCAAAAGGTACAGGAATTAGACTGCTGAGGACTGGGGTAAAGTAATTTTTTCTGATGAATCTCCTTTCCGGTTGTTTGGGCCATCTGGAAAACACCTTGTCTGGAGAAGACGAGGTGAGCGCTACCATCAGTCCTGTGTCACGCCAAAAGTAAAGCATCCTGAGACCATTCATGTGTGGTGTTGCTTCTCAGCCAAGGTAGTGGGATCACTCATAATTGTTCCTAAGAACACAGCAATGAATAAAGAATAGTCCCAACACCTCCTCCAAGAGCAACTTCTCCCAACCATCCAAGAACAGTTTGGTGACGACCAATGCCTTTTCCAGCATGATGGAGCACCTTGCTATAAAGCAAAAGTGATTACTAAGTGGCTCAGGGAACCAAATATTTCAACATTTTGGGTCCATGGCCAGGAAACTCCCCAGACCTTAATCCCATTGAGAACTTGTGGTCAATTCTCAAGAGGCGGGTGGACCAACAAAAACCTACAAATTCTGACCAACTCCAAGCATTGATTATGCACAAATGGGCTGCCATCAGTCAGGATGTGGCCCAGAAGTTAATTGATAGCATGCCAGGGTGGATTGCAGAGGTCTTGAAAAAGAAGGGTCAACATTGCATTTACTTAATGTAATTGTCAATAAAAGCCTTTGACACTTATGGAATACTTGTAATTATCCTTCAGTATACCATTGTAACTACTGACAAAAAGATCTAAGAAAGCACTAAAGCAGCAAACTGTGTGAAGACCAATACTTGTGACATTCTCAGAACATTTGACCATGACTGTAGCCATTGTTCGCAAATGTCACAGCTAAGCTGTGGTGATAAACACCTTTGCTACCATTGTCCATGTTGAAAACACAATGATGAGCGAGAAGGAACAGGTTTATTTTTACTATGAGGAATGATCTCATATCACTGCCACAGTTGACTAATCATCAATGAAATGGCATATACTTTCTTTACAGTTTAACGTTAAGGAAAAATGTAGTGTGCAAATACACTAAAAAAGAAACAAAGTGTTGTCACAATAGAGTATATACGCGCACATCTTTGCAGAGCATGCATTTAAAATAACAAATCATACCTTATCTTTAGAATAGACAATGCTATGCTTGGCCTGACAAAATTAAATGGTAAACATTTAGACAATGTTTTTTTACTAAGTATGACAATCCAGTTTAAATCAGTCATGCCTGACAACCCGTCAACCAAATCAAATGCTTTTCATACAACATGAAGTTGTTTCAGATGTTCATTCCGTATTTTACAACACTTATCAGAAAATAGGGAAATTTAGTTTTTGAAGAAGTACGCTCTGTTCACAACATTTATTAAATGTAATTTAAGCAACATTGTTCAAGCAACATTGTTCAAGCAACATCATTCAAGCAACATGGTTCAAGAAAAGCACAAGTACATGAGGGAAGCTACTGTAATTAGCTGCTATGACAATGTTAGTTTTGCATGAAGCAACAGCGATAGTATCAGCTTGTTTAATTTGTTAGCTACAATTGAAGTCAGAAAATTAAATACAGTGAGGTTGAGGTCATTAAAAGAAATTTGTCAACCACTCCACAGATGTCATGTTAACAAACTATAGATTTGCAAGTCAGTTAGGAAATGTACTTTGTGCATGATACAAATTATCTCATCAATAATTATTTATAAACAGAGTACTCCACGTATAATTCATTATATCACACTTTCAGTGGGTCAGAAGTTTACATACACTAAGTTTACTGTGCAAATAAATAGCTTTGAATATTGCAGAAAAATATGTGTCACTGGTCTCACTAGCTTTCTAGTTATCCAGATGTATCTAGTTCTAGTTATCCAGTTGTATCCAAACTGAAACAAACAGAGAATGTATCAGTAAGGTTACAAGTTGAGTATAAACCATATGCTATGTACTAAATACATTTACAAAGAGGGTACTGCATGTACACAGTAAGTATAAGTAGGAATTGTAAATTAAAATAAGAAATTATAATTAAACATTAACATTTAAGTAAATGTATTTGAAAATGGGCTAAATAGAATGATTGTGATAGAAATGCATATCAATTGCAATAGTTTTAGCAATGAGATTCACTCTGTAAGCAACAACAGTGGAAAGGATTGAGATGAGCTTTGACAAATCTGACTGTAACTTAACATTTAGCATGAGAATGCCATGTTCCAGGACACTCCAAGGCTTTGTTGTATTCGAAGATCATCAGATGAGAGATTCAGATCTTTGATCTCCTTTCTGCGGTTATCAAGAGAGAACACCTCGATCAAAGCTGGTTGGTTGGAGGCTTATACAGCCTAAGGTTGGACACTGCAAGCATCTCCTAAGCCCACATGAGAACGTTGCTGGCCTCCGTCTCTGTAGAAAAGGATTCCAATGCATCATCTACATATAAGTCATGTTTGATTAATCTTCTGACATCATCGCCAAAGCTGACTTCTTCCCTTGCTGCTCTTCTAAGGCCATAAATAGCTACAGATGGGGAGGGGATATTGCCAAAGACATGAACATGCATTCTGTAGTCCACAAATTCCTGGTTGGTATTATTGTTCAGATATCACAAAAAATCTGAGGTAGTTCCTGTGGTCTTGTCGTACCATAAAGCAGTGGAACATGTGCTGTATATCAGCTGTGATAGCTACAGCTTCTTTACGAAATGTCAAGAGCACCCCTAAAAGGCTGTTGTTAAGATCTGGCCCAGTGAGCAAGACATCCTTCATCGAGACTCTCTCAAAGGGTGCGCTGGTGTCAAAGATGACACGGATCTTGTGAGGCTTCTTGGGATGGTAGACTCCGAAGAACAGGAGGTACCAGCACTCCTGCCCTCCCTGAAAGAGGTGGGGCAAGCTCTACATGTGTGTTGACTAACATGTTTTCCATAAACTAGATGAAGTCTGCTTTCATTTGTGGTCATTATACTAGGGTGCATCTGACTGAGATAAGGTGGCTAAGCGCATACTCTCTGTTGGTAGCCAGCCTTTGTCTGGCTGCTTGAAAGGTGATACCCACATTTTGGAGTCATCTTGGTGAAATTCACTGTCGATGATCTGCAGGAATCTGGCATCCTCAATAGATGGCGCAAGCTTGTGGTAATTGATCGTGTGGATGAAGATGGACTGACCATTCTTGCCACATCAGCTGTGGAGGTCAGAATGGCCAACCAGTGAATCTCTCCTTGACTTGGAGTTGCCTGCTGCATGGGAGCAAGTAACTTGAGCGACCACTTTCCAGGATGGATGTCTTGAAAGTGGCTGACTGAAAAGCCCTCTGTGTGCACCTCCAAGACAGACACTTCCAATGATGACCCAACCCAAATCTAGTCTTTGGGCATATGAGGCATCATGTGGGCCGTTAATCTGTTTCCGGACCTGAAATGGCGAGCTACGTCTGGGGTAGGGATTTCTGAGTGATTGTTAGCGAGTATATTGCACTCGAGAAGTGCAGGTAGAGGGAGGCATATATTGTTGTCTACAACCTCCACAATGTATTAATACACACTTTTCTGCCAGCTATTTCTTTAAGATGAGCACAAGTCTTCAATGTGTATGGTATTGCACTTCCCGTGATCTTGAAAACATCAAAGAACTCTTGGTTTGGTCATCCAATATGGCATACATATTTTTGGACTGCTTTCTGTGGCCCTCAAGGTATACACTAACCAAACATATTTTGCAGTATGTCCTGGCGATTGTGCCTTCGCCACACACCTGTGTATGCCTTGAGGTGACCTCCTGAATGGCAAGGGAGTCTCCCTCCCCGCCATGTTCAGAAGTGGGGGAGACATCTTGGACATCCAACCTGCTTGTGTTCCTCTAGACACTTCTCTCCAACACCTCTGCAACTTTTCAGAGGGTGTGGCTTCTGATGAATGGGGCAGTTTTTACTTGGATCAATCAATGACTTCTCAACCCTAGTTTCTTGCCTATAAGATGAGTAGATCTGTGTCTTATTGACAGATATTGGTGTCTGCTTATATCTATCAAGCTTGTCCCTTTTCTCAGGTGGATTTTGTGAGGCAAGGTTGAAGCTGGGGTCTGTTCTTGCTCTGGCCTCAGTGCGGGCAAAGTTGGCAAACACATAGAGAAAGGTGGGAGGGCTACATTGTGGTCTTGCTTGTACTTCAATCCAAAGGAGAGCCATTTTTCCTGTATGTTATGCAGATGTTTGTCGATGATGTTGATAATGCCCCTGGAGGTGTCCAGATAAGCGAGGCCAGGAAGGTAGCAATCCGTTTTGGCAGCCTCAACCTCTGAGAGTAGGTCTCTGTGGTCACGGAGCCTCTGTGAATCTTGGCTAGTTACCTTGGGGAAACTCTGCAAATTAGACAACAGAGCTTGCTCAATGGCTTCTGGCGAGCCATACATTTAATAAATTCTCTGCCAGGTCATTTTGAGCCCAGCTGAAAGGCTCCTGATGTTGAATGCCTTTATTCTGTGAGTGTGTTCAGTGGACTCTCTGCCAAGATACTTAATGAGCAGGTCTAGCGCCTCTCTAGGAGAAAGCTCTAAGCCTGCATTAGCACTCTGGAAGGATGATTTCCAAGACCAATAGTTTATTGGCTTGTCGTCAAAGGAGGTTATGCCTGAAGTCACAAGCTGGCTACAAGCTAGATATCTGGCAAGGTCATAAGTGTGGAATTAAAGGAGATCGACTTGGCTGCTCCTTCGATCCCCCATTACTCAGTAGGCGAGTACTGATGCTAGCTTGCTATTTAATTTAGCAAGCCGTTCGCTGCATTGGGCTCTCTGGTAGAGCAGTGATGGAAACCTGGTTAAGCGATGCCTGTTCAAACTCCATTAGGCAAGCCTCTAAAGTCTCAGCTTCAGCTATAGCAGCACCTTCTTCCTTTTCTTCGTCGCAAAGCTCTGACTTCAACTCTATAGAAATTGTCTGGGCAGAACTGAAAAAGTATGTGTGAGCAAGGAGGCCTATAATCCTGACACACCAGTTCTGTCAGGACGAATGGGCCACAATTCACCCAACTTCTTGTGGGAAGCTTGTGGAAGGCTACCCAAACACTTTGACCCAAGTTAAACAATTTAAAGACAATGCTACCAAATACTAATTGAGGTCTTGTCATCAATTGCCTTCCTTAAACCGTAGCTCCCTCTATCTGCCGTCCAGTTCCCATTTGTCAGTGTGGCACATTCTCTGCTCACAGTTGCCCCTGTTTCTCTGTTTGAGTGTTTGTCTGCATCTGCTGCTTCTTCCTGGTTAAAATCAGGAAAAAACTGGGCGGGGCAACAACCAATACGATCCCATTGAGTGCCCACATCCAAACCCCCAGTTCGGATTTGCCCACCATTCTGTCTCTTAAAGTCATTCCCCTTTGCCAGTCCAATAGTATGATTAAAATGTTCAACAGGTGTCAGGAGTGGCACCATTAAAATTACATCACACATCTTCAAGAAAAAACAAACATACTTCTAAAAAAGTAATTGAAAATAGATTAAACAAACCACTACAAACATTACTAAAATTGTTTAAAAAGTGCACAGTATTCATAAAAACAATCCATGTGAAATCCTGCATTCTTAGCAACTCCCTGTCTACCCTGTGACACATTTGCTGAAAAGAACACATTGCCTACACTCAAGCATGGTGGTGGCTCAGTGATGCTCTGGGGCTGCTGTGCAACTTTCCTGTGCCAACTGTAAATTTCTGGGTAAACAGTACATACAAAATGAAGTTGATGGATAGGAAGAACCAGCTCTGGCTCACCAGGAGGGTGTGACCGATACAATAGCTAGCTATGCACAACATCAACCTCAACTGATTCCCTACCTGGTACAGCCAGAAGAGGACCGGCCACCCTCTTGAGTCCAGCCCCTCTCTAGGTTTCTTCCTAGGTTCCACCTACTAGGGAGTTTTTCCTAGCCACTGTAAATCAACTTGTTGCTAGCTTTGAGGTTTAAGAACAGGTATCTGTCATACATTATGTGACAACGACTGTTGTAAAAAGGCTTCATAAAATGAATTTCATTTATTTGTTTATTTATTGAATGGAACTGCAACCATATTTACATCCGTCGCTTCCTACATTACACCCTTCTCTCTGTGCTGAAATGTTTTAGAGCAGTTTATTTAGCCCCCCCCCCCAGAAAAAAGCTAAAAAGGATTGATACAGCTTGTGCTGTGAGCTACAAACATGCCACTGGCCAAAAGAATGCTTCTGTTACCAGTGCATTTTACATGGCGGCAGTTAGCTAGTTATTTAGATTTGAATTGGGTGAAATGTTTAGAAATGACAATATTTGTTGTACACTAATTTTAAAAAAATCTGTAAGTATATAAATACTTTTGTCATCTCTAAAATTGCCTCATTTCATCGATCAGCCAACTAATTATAGAAATCAGTTGTGCCAAACTAGGGTTGGAGTAAAAACATACAGAACGATAGCTCTCCAGAGTCAAGTTTGGAGATCATTAGTATTTTTTATAAGATAATAATATAATTAGAAATACTAGGTATTCTGGGGGTCCGCATGTAATGGCCCAAGTTGCTGCATTTCAGTTTACGACATGATATTCAGTGGTTTTACCCTGACTATAGGTTCTCTGACATTCCCCGGTCCTTCTGCACAAGGCACTGCAAATTGGCACAGTGCTGTCTGGGATTTGGGTTAGATAAATCAGATTATCTATCCTGCCACATCGCTCTCCAGCTACTGTCCAGATTGGGCGCCTGTATATTCAATCGTGGAAGTATAGTTGGTTAACGTAATCATGCCATGCATGATCTGAATAAAGGCTTCCGTGTTGTATGAGCAGTGTGAAAAGAATTGGCGGCTGGGCGACATTTGGTTGGATGAACCATGTGTGCGCCCCTAGCCATCCTACAGACCTGTACAAGGAGATGTGGAGGTGGCGACAAGGCAGGGTGAGTGGTAACTGGGAAGGAAGAAAATTAGAAAAAATTAAAAACAAACGAACAAACAAAAGCAAATACTAGGTATTCTAGTACCAGGTAGGTGAGGTTTATTATGAGGTAAGTACTGGTAGAATTCTTTGAAATGTTTCCAGGAAGAATGATTTTCAGACCTTAGCAAGCCTTAGGCGCAAGACTTTTGCAAGGCTGAGAACAAACATTTTTGTTTCTTTTTTGTTTTGCTGAAGGTGCAAGAGTCATTTAAAAAAATGTGGCACTCCGTTAGTAGCCAGAAGAAACACAATATCCGAAACTATCCCACCCTTTGTATTGATTCTGGGAGCCAAGGGGAGCTCTGAAACATGAGGTTGTCAAATGAATGACAAAAATAACGGCATAAAAGAAGCAAACACAAGGTTCACTAGCACATGAGCTCTATATTCACCATCTAAATAGGTGTTCCATTGATCAGGACCTGTTTCCCATCACAGGACAGTGATTTAGTATTAAAGACCCTGTGCAGTCAAAAATGTTATCTATTCAAACATACATTATGCTGTCATTTTTGTCCGTTAATTTAAACTAGAACAGGAAAGATAAGCAACTATAATTACGAACACTCAATCTGGACCATTCCAGGTTTCTGTTGCTCTAGCATTGTATTTTCCTCGCCTGTGAAACATGCAAAACCATTGAATCTTCCACACGCAATGGTGATATCAGTAAAATAATGCCTAAGGGGTGTCCTGTTTTAGATGCTGCACCCGACTATTCCCCTTACAGAGTTGGCACCAATAATTTGTGTCTGACATTATTCACACACTCATTCATATTTACTTAACCAGTCACAATGCAACCGTGAAAAGACCATAAATATTTTGATCGTATGCATCTCATCCATGGATAAGATAGCCATACCTAAAGCATTCACATGCATAACACCAAAAACATCAAGTCAAAATCATCTATACCAAAATATTTTTTTACATGTTTAGCGTTATAAACTTTATTAACGTCAGATTACATTGGGACATACGGCTGTGCTCATAAGTTTGCATACCCTGGCTGTCACAACTCCGGTGTGGTATTGGAATGGTGGATTGGAGAGAGGGAGACCACGGCAAAGGATGATGGCAGATAGAAGTAATCATATTTTATTTGCAGCATGGATCCGGAGACTCAAAACAGCTCATTGCAGGGTACGTTGTAAACGACGTTGCACACGGATATATTTAGGTTCACTACGTGTTCTTATACAGCGACACGAACACTGAAATATAACTACCATAAATACAGAGCGTACGCTAACAACTTCCAAATATACACGACTCACTTTTCACAATAGCCTTCTGCTGAGTAACTCCTGGATCGCTGTACCACACACACCAACAATATAACACTGACAATATCTTAATGATATAGGGACCGATATACTAGCTGGATATAATCTACTAATTAGGCGCAAACAGTCTCTACCAGTACCGGGTGAATGAGGAGAAGGCGCCACACAGTACACACAATATTAACAGTCAATAAGACATTCAACTAACGTAATCAACAGCACCTAGTACTGGCTTATGAAAATAGATAATAAACACAAACATCTAATATGTAAAGTGTCCAATCTCAGATCATATGGAACTGGCAGAAATTGTGAAATTTCGGCATTGATTTTGACAATACAGGTCCTTCTCAAGAAATTAGCATATTGTGATAAAGTTCATTATTTTCCATGATGTAATGATAAAAATTAAACTTTCATATATTTTAGATTCATTGCACACCAACTGAAATATTTCAGATCATTTGTTGTTTTAATACTGATGATTTTGGCATACAGCTCATGAATTCCAAAATTCCTATCTCAAAGAATTAGCATATCATGAAAAGGGTCTCTAAACGAGCTATTAACCTAATCATCTGAATCAACTAATTAACTCTAAACACCTGCAAAAGATTCCTGAGGATTTTAAAAACTCCCAGCCTGTTTCATTACTCAAAACCGCAATCATGGGTAAGATTGCCGACCTGACTGCTGTCCAAAAGGCCATCATTGACACCCTCAAGCAAGAGGGTAAGACACAGAAAGAAATTTCTGAACAAATAGGCTGTTCCCAGAGTGCTGTATCAAGGCACCTCAGTGGGAAGTCTGTGGGAAGGAAAAAGTGTGGCAAAAAACGCTGCACAACGACAAGAGGTGACCGGACCCTGAGGAAGATTGTGG
>JACXGM010012746.1:0-23702 GCA_016801145.1 Umbra pygmaea
AGTGAGTCAGTGAGTCAGTGAGCCAGTGAGTCAGTGAGCGAGTGAGTCAGTGAGTCAGTGAGTCAGTGAGTCAGTGAGTCAGTGAGTCAGTGAGCGAGTGAGCGAGTGAGCGAGCGAGTGAGAGAGAGAGAGAGAGAGGTGAGCAGGGGAAACAGCATTGTCAAGGACCTATCAGTAATCTTTATTGTTTGCTCCCTTTTGTTTTAAATTTAAAGGGTTTAATTTTACCGTTTATTTTATTATTTTCATGCACTTAATCACAAGAGATTTTTAAACAGCTGTTCATTGCTGTTTCTGTTTTGTGCAGAATCTTATTTCAGTGGAAGTGATGACGTCACAAATATGTTAATTAGCGTATGACGTCATCTAGCGACATTTAGCTACTTTTCATGCAGGCTTTAGCTACTTTCCATTACAAGTTGGCAACACTGGGTAGACATAGAAACAGGAACGGAGAAATGCCCGTAGAGAATAAATTCATTTTTTAAATCTTTCTACCTAATTTGGTTTTGGACTGTCTGCTCGATCTAATTACATTTTAATATACAACATTTATACACCAAATAACATTGTATGTTATTTCAGAAGTGAAAGAATGGCTTTTGATGTGGATTTGCTTCACCCTGACTCGAGGAGAGACTTCACTCGCTTGTCTGCTTACAGAACCACTTATGCAATGTAGCCGGCTGACTCGCGCGATTTACTGACTCACGCAAGAACTCATTAGTGATCGACAACTCATGAGTCCCATGGTCTGCGTGGCAAGCCGAGCTTGCAATGTTTCGGACTGTCTGCTCTACCTAATTGCATTTTAATATACTGCATTTATACACCAAATCTACAGTAGGCCTAGCTAGGTTACATGCAGAACATTGAATGTTATTTCAAAAGAAAAATAATGGCTTTTGTTGTGGATTTGCTTTTCACTCAGACTCGAGGAGACTTTACCCGCTCGTCTGCTACAGATCCACTCATGACAACGTAGCTGGATGATTCTCACGATTGAGTGACTCACGCAAGAACTCATGATTGATCAACAACTTGATGACTCATGAGTCCCACTCCCATAGTCTGCAAGTTCGCAATGTTTCCGGCTCTGAGTCTGCGAATCGGGAAGTGCCTATAACGTGTCTCGGACTGTCGCTCTACTCACTCAGTGGCTTAAATTGACTTGTGGAGTTGTGTTTGCCTACGAAATTGTAAGTTATAATTCTTTTGGCAGCTAAGATAGTTAGGACTTGTAGATAATGTTGCAACAGGTTTGTGTGTGGCACTTTTATCATTTTAGATCGAATTGTATTAGGACTCAACTGATCCGGGTTAATCATACTCAAGGCCGTAACCAGGATTTAACAAATACCGAGGTCAAAAATACCCCCCCCCCAAAAAAAGACATTTTATAAGACAACATATTTATTTTCAATGACAACGTTTGTGTTAATTCAACAATAGGTTATGTTTGGGCCATGCTAAAAGGATAATATTCATAACTTCACAACACCTTAATAACATATAATATTTAGCTTAATTGTCAGTGCAGATTAGCTAGCTGCTGCAACTCCCCTGGATTTCAGCATTTGAGTAGGATATAGGTTTGAATCTCATTGGTAGCCCTATTGCATCTCATATTGTAGGCTATTTGCTGCATATTAGGGGTGGGCGATACTGCAAAATTTGAGTTTGATGATCCGATACAAAGTAATACAGGGCCAGTACCGCCAATATTTATACCGATACATTTGACTAAGCAGTGTATGTACTATTCTACGTATGGTAGTGTACCATGATTTATGAGGTATTTATAATTTTTTATATTTGTATCTTACTTTAAGAATGATTTACTTATTATGTTACTTTATACCATATTTTATTATTCTTATTTTCAAACATTTTAGGAAGTCAGATTATCTCAGAGTACTGGAAAATATTTTGCTTACTTTTTGCATATTATATCGTAATTTAGGAACATATTGTCTTATTTTTGGGTGTGTGTTTTTGCAGTGTATTTGTAGGGTGATTGGTGGAATTTCTACCTGCCACCTGTGAGACTTTGTAAAATCGTGTTGACAGTGTGTATCTTCAGGATTCGCGGTTGGTACCGGCGGGTAATCAGTGTGCGCGACGCATTCGTTGGTGCACTGCACTGCACAGTCACAAGCAACAGCAGCGGAGTTGGAGAAACACTTAAGATTTTTTTATTACAACGGACCGTTGTTTGCACAGTGTGACAGTTCTATGTTTTGATTAAATGTGTAGAAGAGAGAAACGGGAAGTGGTTGCCTATCGATCCTATTGACGTTAATATTGATCTTCAAACAAGAGACCTAATATCTACAGATATAGATATTATGGGATCGATCCGCCTACACCTAATAACCATTACATTTCTCACCTTTCCTCATTCTCTTTGTCTGCTCATCTTCTGCTGGCTTTCCAAACGATAATTTAGTTTGTTGCAGCCTTTTCATTTTCGGTCATTTGAATGAAAACCACAGGCAGAAATTAACATGGCGTCAAGTTTATTTTGAATAACGGATTTGTGGGTATTGATGTTTATGAGCTGTGCGAGACACTGCATTGCGTTCTTTAATTGGTTAAGGTAACACTCCGCTACAGCCGACAACTTTCGTTTTGACATGACAGCAGTATCTGCAAGTAATAAGAAATTATTGTTGGAGAGGTGGAAAAGAGGAGGAAAATGTTGTTTGGAGGGCACAGTGTGGCCATTACTAATGCCAAAAATGCGTCGGAGTGGCAAAAGTTTGCAGACACTGTGAATGCAGCCTGAGAGTCGGACCATGGCCGAAATAAAAAAGTGGTCAGACACCAATGTCGATGCCAAAAAGCGTCTAGCGGTTCATCGCGAAAGTCTGCCACGGTTGGGGGAAGATTAGTTAAATTAGTGAGAAACATGTCTGCATCACAAATTATTTGGACATTGATGGAATGAAAATGCTTACGATTAATGACAGCATTTTCATTCTCATTCGGTGCCATTATGGCAACATGAGTGCAGTCAATAGCACCGATTACATTTGGCAAACCTGACATAGCTGCAAATTGTACAATGTTTGCCTGTTCACCCGCGGTGTCGCCTACGGAAACTTAATGTAGGCTAATTATGCGACAAGCCATTAACACGTCTGGCATAACCCGGCTAAGGGTTGGCTCAGATAATTCTGACCTGTCAGCCAATTCCCTGTGGAAAGTGCCAGTCGCCAGAAATCCTGTTATTATGACAGGTGCCACTAAATAAAATGCACTATTAGGCTATTATTATTATTATTATCTTCTAACAGCGCAAGATCAGCCATTGTGCGTCAATACGCATTGTGATGGAATGGCTTTTTATAACCATCCATTTGACATGACTGTATCTGATAATCTACAGATATTGCTATTAATGTAATTGTAAATGGGCAATAGTTCTGCGTAAATTGATTTTATTGCACCTTTCAAAATGGTTAAGACAGTGATGGAACACATAAATATTAAATGAACTAAACGCATATAAATGAACATTATGATTCTGTAGATGATGACGACGTATACTATGAAAACTATTTTACCCAATGGACAATAATGACTATCTATTCATTTATTGATCTATCATCTATTTGTCTTTCTGCTCTGCCAGACAGAGACATTAACAAGAATATCAGTTTTAAACATGATTTTTTTATGTTTACCGTATTATTTACGAGGATGAATTACATAACATGCCAATATAATTACAGAACATATTTGAGTGTTCTTTTTGCAGATGTGTCTTTATTTGCATTTACGTTGGCTGGGTCATTCTTAGCAAATGGTGCCATTTGAGGGTGGTAACCGTGCCTACATTTTTAATAAATTTTCATTGATTTTATAATTTTATCTGATAAAGGACATGTTTAACTATGAGAAAAATATATTGGGCCAGCTCAGGATGTTATGACATCAGAATTTTAATCAGATTGGGTAGGGGACAGTAACGCGGGGGGACAGTAACGCGGGGGGGACAAATTATGCTAAAGTTGGCAATTTCTACTCATTAACAGTGAACAACAGGCTAGCACATGATGACTACACAAGAAGGCTTTTAACATTTTAATTCTTCAAAATCTAAAAAAAATATCAGTTTCCAATATAAATCAGAGTAACATAGGGGACATGTTATGCTTGACCACATTAGTAAGCCACTCTAAAACATTGAAAAAAGTGTTGATTATAGAGAGATACTTACTCTGCTTCTTGTAGTTTCTTTCCCTCCAAAAATGTAGGGAAAACCCATTTTTTCACAACTTATTCTTGATTATATCATGGGGACACAAATGGCACCATTTGCTAAGAATGACCCGGCTACAATCTTGTTTTATTTTATTTGTATTTCACGACTGGCTGTTGGTTTTGAGAATGGCTTTGTGAACTGTTCATATTATTAATGAGAGGCAGTATTTCGATTTCGTGTAGCTACACAACGGTCTGCAGTTTTAGACAGCTTCACGTGTTCCATCCATCTGCCGGCGGTGTCACCATTTCTCATTTCACCTGTTTTTGTGCGGACACATGGGTCGGAGTTGCCATGAAGGACCCCACATTTTCCCGTCAAGTTTGCTTTTTATAAATCCCAATTATTGCGTAGAGAGCTGCGTACGTCTTCTTTTGTGCGTATGCCACGTTTATAAATGAGGTCTCAGAACTGTTAAAACAATAAGCTTTAGCTAAAACCACATGGTCTGTGCATCAGCCAAGCTGAATTGATGCAGTATGTAAGCACAGTGACACAGTTGGATAGGGTTCTAAGGTGCATCTTTAAATCAAATTATATTTACAGACAACCCTTACAATTTATACATTTATTAATAATTGTGTGTTTGTATTAGCAATTTTATTGTGATCTATCAAATAACTGAAGAAAACAGTACAGAACTGTGCCTGTGGTCTTCCATTTCTTCACTATGTTCTTTAAAGTGGACACTGACAACTTAAATTTCTGTCATATATTTTTGTTGCTAAATGTAAACTATAATGTTGAACAATCTTTGTTTTCAGGTCATTTGAGAGTTGTTTTGAGGCCCTTATGTTGCCACTTTTAAGAGGAGTCAAAGAGAACAACACATTGGAATTGGCCACCTTAAATACCTTTTCTCATGATTAGCTTCTGCTGTCTATGAAGTTCAAGGCCTAATTAACTCAACAAACCAATTGTGTGCTACAATTAATCAGTGATGCGTAGTTACAGGTATTCAAATCAACAAAATGACAAGGGTGCCCAAATTTATGCAACTGTCTAATTTTGTTTTGATGCATATTGCACATTTTCTATTAATCCAATGAACCTCATTTCACTACCGTAATATTACTGTGTCCTTCAGTTATTTGATAGATCAAAATGAAATTGGTGATCCAAACACCCAATTATTTATCAAGGAAAATCAAGGAAATTGTCAGGGGTGCTTAAACATTTGCATACAACTGTATATAGCCTTTGTATAAGAAATGTCACAAAGGGCATTACAGATGCCCATTTACACCAATCAGCCATAACATTATGATTAGCTGGTTAATATTGTTTAGGTCCCCTTTAGCCATCAACAGCCCTGACTCGTCGATGGACATGGACTCCACTAGACCTCTGAAGGTGTGCTGTGGTATCTGGCACCATGGAATTAGCAGCAGGTCCTTTAAACTGCAGACCAGGAACACCCAACAAAGGCGTCAATTTTGGAGAATCTCTGACCCAGTTGTCCAGCCATCAACATTTGGCCCTTATCATAGTCGCGCAGATCCTTACACTTGCCAAATTTTCCCTACCTCTAACATGTCAACTTTGAGGGCAAAAAATTCACTTGCTTTCTAAATATATCCCACGCATTGACAAGTGCCATGATAACAAGATTATCAGTGTTATTCACTTCACCTGTCAGTGGTCACAATGTTACGGCTGATCAGTGTATGTCATAAAAATAGATCTGACATAAACCCTCAGATAAGACAAAGGAAAAACTCAAAAGAAAGGAAGAAACCTTGGGAGGTGATTCAGAGAGTGATCAAGGAAGAAACCTTGGGAGGTGATTCAGAGAGTGATCTCCTTCTCCAAAGACAGTTGGTTTAACAAATGGTGTAGTCCATGGGTATGGGATGTGGCCAGTACGGTACACCCCTGTTAGGCACCGTGAGTTCATTTGTGCTCAGCTGGTCCGTGGAAGCAGCAGTTATTTAATAAGGAGGCCAGGAGCTGTTGTTTGTCAGGACCAGGATCAGCATCTAGGACCGCTGACTTGAAGAACCAGGCAGGCTGAAGGAGAAGACTACAGCAGCCTATATTGATCCCAAGACCTGAGTGGGGGTGGGGTGAGGACATGATAGGAGGGGATAGAATAAAGAAAAGTTAGGTATATAAATAGATATTTAAGTTAAGTATGGCAAGACTATATAAACATGAAGGGGGGGTGATAGCTAGTGGGTTCCCCCACCGGTTAGAAAGTTAGTGCAGCCTAACTAAAAACAGCTGAAATAACAACCTCACACTAAGGCTGACCATAGGACCTACATTTAAAGTCTAGGTTTAAATACTGAGACTGTGTTAATCTCTGATTTAACCTGGAAGACTGTTCAGGAAAGGGATCTATATGAGAAAGCTCTGCTCACTGCTGTGTTTGTTTTAATTCTGGGGACCACCAAATACTGTATATAGCATCCTGAGATTGGAATGTCCTTTAGGGCTGTAACATATAAGGAGGTCTGTGAGAGGATGGTGCAAGTCCATTAAGTGTTTTGTAAGTTAATAACATTAGTTTAAGGTGAGCTCTTGCCTGGACTAAAAGCTATTGAAGTGCCAGAACCTGGGGCCTATACTACGAAGCATGTTCAACATGCCCTGGTTTTCTTTTCATTATCTGGCTTCACTGAACCTAACAATTTCTATCTAGATAAGAGATGTCACGACTGTGGTTATCAATTTGTTAAATCAACCAGGATTTCCCCATGTAGTGACGAGCGCGTTCACATAAAAGGGGCGGTGTGTGCACCATTAGACCAATCGCAGACACGGACAAGTCTATGAGATCCGCATATTTCGCTCAAATGTAGTAAATAATAATTATAGAGAAATATGAAGAGCATACAAAATATAATCCTGACATTAAGTAGGAAGGGAAGTTAGGAAGAAATTGCCACCCGTGTATTTATAAATGCCCAGGAAATCGATATCACTGACTATAGGAAAATTACAACTGTGTATTCCATTAAACCAAAGTGCTGCTTAATGCTGATCAGGTATATCAATTTTATTTATCGTATTCTTTTATTTGCAACCCTGACAGTGTTAAACTGTCATGGGAACAAATAGAACATGTACAGGTTGTGTAAATTAATCAATGTCAAAATACTTGGTTGTTCAACAAGTTCTGTAGGAGTAAATAGTAATACTGTCTCTACAGTGACAGGGGATGCATTGATGTTGGTCCGTATCAAACAGAGCATACATTAAAATACCTGTCGAAAACAAGCGCAACATTATGCATAATGTCTGTGGAACTGTAAGCGCACAATTTTGATGTATCTCACTGCACTGGCACAAACGGCTCAAGAAACTGACAAAGACACGTCACTCCCTCCGCTGATCTCATCAGAGAAAGCCAATAGCGACTCCGAGAATGATGACCCATTTTTCAATCGAGAATTGATTGGTCAGTAGGCGGTGCTTTTGTTCGGGTTAATCGGTTATCTTGACTTTAGGTTTGCAGCATAAGTGACCATGGCGATGTAACGCGGTAACAGATGACCCAACATCGTGATACTGAAAACCCAGGGTTAAACCTGAAGTTACCTCGCTAACCCCAAATCTTTCTTCATAGTATAGGCCCCTGGGGTGATATGGTCAAATTGTCTGGTTTTGGTTCATAGTGCAAAATGTTGCTTCTAGACTATCTTCAGTTGCACTTGGAGGAAAAAGGAAACTAAAAAGGAATGTATAATATTGCTGGGTAAAAGTATTTTTACCTTTTATAATGGTAAATCTAAGACCATGTAAAGAGACAGATGTTCTTGTGAAACTAGAGTTAACTAATTGACAATTCTCAATGATCACTCACATTTATTTGGTCTGGTCTTGCAGATTAAGATTGGAACAACAGCCTAGCACAGAGAAAGCAAGAAAGTTGACTTAAACAATGGTAGTTAAGAGTTTGACAAAACAGTCAGTTTTAAAAACGCTTAAAGACTTACTAATAACTTGTGCAGAGGTTGAGCTGCAGAGGCTCGTCCACAAACTATAACATATAGACAATGTAAATACTTTAAAATGCATGTATTACCGGTAACTGCATGGTTTAGCTGCAGAGACTCGTCCACAAACTATGACAGATAGACAATGTAATTACTTTAAAATGCATGTATTACCGGTAACTGCATTGTACTTTAAAAAAAAACCTGTACTGTTGTAAGAATTGACTATAAATGCTTGCTCAACAATGACGACAAAAAAAGAAATACTTTTACAACACACACACAGCTTTCAGTCAGTTCTTAACTAGTTAGCTAGCTGTCTCTACCGTTAGCTAGCTATGTAATATTGAATAAGTTACGGATGCTGTACACTGAAACACTCGATGTAACGTTGGCTAATGTCATAACGTAGACACAATTGTACGCATATACATTTATTAAACAAAATGCCAAACGGCTATATTCCTGTATTCCTGTATTGAGTCCAAGTATTCAACTTACCGAAACTGAAAATTGATGCAGACTTTTTTCTCCGTAGCTAAATTAATGTATTGCTTGATGATGTCAGCTGAACCATTTCGCTCGAGCGACCCCCCCAGGTCCAGCTAGCGCATGTGTCGCTGTACTCGGCTAGAGCTCCTTTGCCAAATCCCAGCCGCAAGTGATATTGCAGATGTCTGCCCAGACTCGGGCCACATGACGTCTGCCGAGTCTGACTCTTAGCCGAGTGCCCCGACTCTCAGCCAGAATCGGGCCAGACCCACTGTGCTAGCTGGGCAGATGATCTATTTGTTTTCACCCCAAGTAGTGCTGGGTTCCAAAAGCTGCTTGCTGTTCGTTCAGATTATGGAGTTATTATCAATCTGGTCACAACCAAAGGGGGAAAAAAACAAAAGGAGAGTGAATAACGGGAACAGCAATCAGGTAGACATGTGTTCTCCTCTCCAAGTAATGTCAGCATAACAGTAACGTTATATTGATATGCTAGCTTCCAGTGAATCTCATTCTAATCTGTGTCTTGCAAATGTAGCAGGGCAGCAGATGTGTAACAAAGTAGTAATATTTCATATTAATGTATTTTGCATGGGTACCTCTGGTCAATTCTGACTATAACATTTGATAAGCTATTCAGCATATATTATAAAGCAGTATTATTATTATACATTATTATTGGTTCTATTCTGACACCTTGCTGTGGATAAGATGAATGCGTAAAAATTCACGCATAATCGCACACACACAACACGTGTCAAAAACCAAACATTGTTGAGGAGCCAGATGGAGATGGAAGATCCCTCAAAAAACACCAACATGTTCCCCTGAGGGAGATAGACAGTCTGCGCTTAGATGAGGTTAAACATACTGTAACTAGATAGACAGTCTGCGCTTAGACAAGGTTAAACATACTGTAACTGAACTATGATAATACCTACCAAATGTCATTAGACTTTTCCCCTTCTTTTTCCATGCCACTTCTTAACTGCGCTTCTCCCTAATGGAATTATTTACACAGTGAAATGTGCGCATAAAGACTGCCTTACCAATTGATTTCCATTCAGATGCAAACATCATGTCTGTTGTGTTCTATTATCAGCAAAGGTATATTAAAATATTTAGTCCATTAGGTCAACAGAGATAGTAAACTAGACTACTAAATGATTAATATAATGAATGTTTTACTTCCTACCTGAAACTTAATTTCTATTTTGCTACAATATGATATTTTTGCTATGGCTACCCTAACATCTGCACTATATGTGGCAAACCTGTTTTCTAGAGAGAAATATGGCTTTTTCAGGGCTATAGGGCTATAGTGCCCCCATTTCACGAGAATTTGCTCCTAAAAATAGACATGTGACACAAGGATAAAATGATTTACGTGCACAGTGTGCAAGTAAAAATTGCAACCTACCATAATGCATTTTTCCCCCTACTTCTAATTGTTAAAAAAACTACAACTCCCACATTCCGCAAGGAATCATGCGCCAACTGCAGTAGTTTTCTGTGACAACGCAGTGCAGTCAAAGGGAGAGAAATGTGGGGGAAAAAGAAAAAGTATAAATTCTGTGATACTTGAACATTTCTCAATGCACTCCTAAATTTCTTTGTGTGCTCTGACAGTTTTTTATTTAGGAGTAAATGTACTCCTTGGGAAAAAAGTTAGCGTAGAGCCCTGTTTTGGACCAAGCGTATGGCTTTATCAATGATCTTTTACAATAAACAAGTTGATTCCATTGGAACTTTTATTTATAGGAGTCTAGGCTGGTTGCATTCAAGTGCATTCCTTTTTGCTAATGTCTTTATTTTTCAAAAGGCCACATTTGCACATGCAGCCTGTGACATTCCCCAGTTCCTCTTCTCTGAGGACTACAGCTTCCCTATCCAAGAACTACAATTCCCATAACTCGGACTCACCCAAATTCTGAACACCGGCTTACACACACCATTGCCTCTTCGCAAGGTATTGTGAGTACATTTAATTCTCCCTACTAAGCATGCTAATTCTTGGATTGTTTTACTGGCCCGACCCCTGCATTATATGTCTGTTTATTCTACCTTGGATCATCCCTTGTACCTTTGCTTGATATTGTCTGCCCTGTTACCATAAATACTGCCTGACTGAGACCCTGAGTGTGTACCAACCTTCGCCTGTCTGCCTACCTGATTTTGGATAACGAACTCTGCTTGCCTGACTACCTGGTTTGTGTACTGAACTCTGCTTGGCTGATGATCTGGTTTGTGTACCGAATAAACAATATTGATTTTATATTCTGGGAGTGATTCGTTACACAGCCCAAATCTTATCTGCTCATTTTCAGCAAACAGGCAGCCAAATGTGATCCAGTAATTTTGAAACAAATAGAATGTATATTTTGCCAAAGATATTAATTAGTTTATTGGAAATTGATCCTAACAGTCTCCTAGTTCCTTTTGCTGAAAAAAATATGCCAACAGCATGATGCTGCCACCACCATGCTTCACTGTAGGGATGGTATTGGCCAGGTGATGAGCGGTATCTGGTTTCCTCCAGACATGACCTTGCCATTCAGGCCATAGAGTTTAATCTTTGTTTTATCAGACCAGAGAATTCAGTCCTTCAGGTGCCTTTTGGCAAACTCCAGGCAGGCTCTTTTGTGCCTTTTACTAAGGAGTGGCCTCCATCTATCCACTAAACCATACAGGCCTGATTGGTGGAGTGCTGCAGAGATGGTTGTTTTTCTGGAAGATTCTCCTCTCTCCCCAGGGCCGGAGTGGGAAACATTTTCAGCCCGGGAGTTTCATGGTGCAACAGGCAATTTTGTGATGGATTAAATAGTAACTGCAAATAATCTAATAGCATTACTTGTGTTATTTCCTACTGTACATATTTTATTTATTTATTTATTTACAGAGACAACTTAAATGTATATGCTAACACTATTAAACAAAATATCCTCAGTAATTAGACGACTACAGTAAATACAGAGTCTTGACCAAATAAGGTAAATGTTAACTTTGAAAAATGAGGTTAGATACTGCCCATTTCTTTTGTTATGTTGTTTTTTCGCAATAATTTCCCAGATTTCTTTTTCAAAACTCTACACACAGTTCCACTAACCAGCTTTCAGTGTTGCACAGCAGTTAATTTCACATAAAAAATGCACTAAAACTACTAAAATTATTCATACATCTCAAATCAACCAACAAGCACAATGTCAATCATAAAACAATAACCTAAGCAAAACTAAGAACAGATTATTTCTTCACAAAACAAGAATGACCCATGTCCACTGTTTAGAATTCAAATGCAGAAGACAGGGTTACCATTCACATCATATCTTATGTCAACTTGGGCAATACACCTCACTTATGAGGGCAATACACCTCACTTATATTCTGATGAATTATAGTAGCCCTAATCTGAGACTACAGCTCTTGATCATCCTCTCAGTCTACTTCCACCACACATACACACTCCTTTTCCTCCATCAGCCACTCTTTTTCCTCTGTCAGACACTTCTCTATCTCTGATTGGGTCCAGGTTGACATTACAGTACAAAATTATTACTAAAGTAAGATGTCTCTTTTTGTATAGATGGTAATGACATTGAAAAACTAACACCTGAAATGTTAATAGATTACTTTTACCAAAGTACAGATTTCTGAGGAGATTTTAATTTTATTCCAGTAGGCTATAAGTCATAGCCTAGGCCTACTTTATCCACTAATCAATAGCTTCTGCCTGGCTCAGCCCTGTCAGAAATATCAAATATGCATGAATGATAAACATGTTTTTTAATATAATAATATGCACTAACTCCTATCTTGGTGTTTCAGTATTGCAGCCTGCCTCAACATAATTGTTTTGTTTCCCTGTTTGTCTCATTATTCTGTAAAGCAAAGTTTACAATGATAATTATATGGTTATGATTGATGGCTTACCGTGTGTTGTCTTTCACTGCACATTGTTAATTCTCTTATTAAATAAGTTAAATGAGATACTTTGACAGTTAGGCTATACATTTCAGCTACACAGTTAGCTAGTTACATGTAATACAGTAACTTTGCAGTATCCTACAGTACATAACCAGAGCTCTTGCATGCTGGCTAACTACTGACTGACTGTAGAGCTAGATAGATAGACACCTGACTGAAATATCAGCAACTATTTACTTTACCGTTTTGAAAACTCATTTTCCAACAGGCTGCTTTGTTTTGGAAGATTCATTCTATTTATAAAACAGGCGCAGGAGTTAGCTAATATACTGTAGTAGTTAATAGACATTATTAAGTTATTTTGTCTGGCAGCATGTCTGCTTCGTCTCTCTGCCGTCACGCGCACTCAGGAGAACAGACTACCGGTAAATTAATCACGCGCAGAGAGTAAACATTCATGATTCCTCTTTGGCAAAGAGGTTGGTGCGATTGTAATTTAGATAAACATTATTAACATAATTATTGTTTACCCACTTAATATTTAATAAACTAAATGACATTCCTGGTCTGGTGATCAATTCTATTTTGAAGGCTCGTTTGATGTGGACTGTGGGAGCGTTGCAGCTCTTGTGTTTGTGTGTGACGTGAATGAGAGGTGCGCTCGAAGAGTGGGCCGCACTTCCTTACTTCTGCAGGCAGGTGGCCCATTCCGAATTGCAACAAGTATAGCAATTATAAAATATTTTTTCACGAACCACCTTACTGGCCCAACAACTAGTGGCCCACTGGGAATTCTCCCGGTTCTCCCGATTACCCACCCCGGCACTGTCTCTCCCCAGAGAATTGCTGGAGCTCTGTCAGTGACCATCGGGTTCTTGGTCACCTCGCTGACTAAAGTCCTTCTCCCCTGATTGCTCAGTTTGGTTGGGCGGCCAGATCTAGGAACAGTCCTGGTGGTTCCAAACTTCTTCTATTTATGGATGAAGGAGGCCACTATGCTCGTTGGGACCTTCAGTGCTGCAGATATTTTTCTGTACCCATCCCCAGATCTGTACCTCGATACAATCCTGTCTCGGAGGTATACAGAGAATTCCTTGGACTTTGTGGGACCTTATATAGACAGGTGTGTGCCTTTCCAAATCATGTTCAATCAACTGAATTTACCACAGGTGGACTCTAATCAGGTTGTGGAAACATTTAAAGGATGCTCAGTGGAAACAGGATGCACCTGAGTTCAATATTATGGCTGAGAATACTTTTTATTTTTAATAAATATGCTAAGATTTCAAACACACTTCTTTCACATTGTCATTCTTTGGTATTTTTTGTAGAATTTTGAGCGAAATAATGAATACATTTCAAAATAAGGGTGTAACATAACAAAATGTGGAAAAAGTAAAGCGCTGTGAATACTTTCCGGATGCACTGTAGTTATTTATTTATTTTGTGTAATTTTTTCCCAGACTTTTCTCCCCTTCCAATTACCTCTAACCTTGCCTTGTCAGCAGCTCCACAACTCCTCGGATAGATCTGTGAGATAGGGAGTGGTGCGCACATGGTTCTTCCAACTACATGTCACCCAGCTGCAGATTATTTTTTGTGAATCCAAAATGGAAACCTTTAGTCAGATCATGCACAGGATGATGACCTTCACCAACTATACTTCTGCGATTGAAACCACAGGTGCATGATCTGTACAACGAAAACAATGAAAAATACAAAACATTTTAGGACTAGTAAACGTAAGGAACTCGCATATTGGACCCAAGGTTTGAAAACATCAATTAAGTGAACAAACTATAGACAGTTTAAGAATGGCAAATCATCACTATAACTAGCAACCAAATGCATATTATGCATTATACAAAACAATAATGTGTATTTTCAGAAATTGGTTATATTGTTCCTGGGTGTCACACAGGTGGTGAATGTGTAGAGGAGAGAAGCGGAGAGCAGGGAGGAGCGTTCTTGATATTTATTGAACTGCAAAGCAGATGTGGGAGTAAGTCACACATGTGCAAGTCACAAGCAAGTCTCAAGTCTTCAAGTCACAAGCAAGTCTCAAGTCTTCAAGTCTCAAGCAAGTCCCAAGTTACTGTGGTGAAAATCAAGTAAGTCAAGTCGAGTCTCTGCTATAAGTTAAGCAAGTCAAGTCATTTCTTTAGTTCAAACAACATCAAGTCATATAAAATTATGATCTACCACCATTTCCACATTTAAATCAGTTAAAAGACAGTGGTCATGAAAATATTTTCTTCAACTGCTTAGTGCTTTTTCCTTGGCCTATTAAAGGAACACTTCAGATGCCTAAACAGCTCAAAATCATTCTTCCGGTCATGTTTCCGACACTACAGTCACTAAAAACACCTCAGCACGTTCAATATGTCCAGTGTTACTCAGCCAGTGTCCTGAAAATCTGACAAAGATATTACCACATTATATTTTATACTACAGCTAGATTCAGGGGAAGCGATCATTTGACTTCCTTATCTTTATTTGACCAGTTTTATTCTCCAATTGACTCGGTTTAAAGATTGACTCAATTCAAAACTAACAGTTTTTAGTTTATAAAATGTTGTGGTGACATAACTGGCACATTTTCTGGACACTTACGGTTGCTGAGTTGGGAAATACAGAACGCACTGAGGTGTTTTTAGTGACTGGATGGCAGAAACATGACCGGCACAACGATTTTCCTTTAACACGTCTGTATAAGCCTTATACCATAATATGCTTCTCAATTGACATTCATTGCTACAAAATGATTGCATAAAAGCCAAATTATTGTATCAAAGTCAAACAACTAGTGTATAAAATAAAAAGTATTTAAAAAATAAAAAGATAAATAAATATATTTATATGTATATATGTCACTAATGAGCGAAAATTCAACAGCAAACTAAAGCTAGAATCATACACAGCAAATTTGCCTGTGTTAAATGCTTTCCAGTGTCAAGTGATAATACTGTACTGTAGTTTTAACACTAACCACAGTTAACACTTAACATTAATAACACTGGTCTATAATAACTAAATAAGCTAGATACCTTAGCAAGATACAATAAACCTAGGTAGCTAAGTGGACTGTTACCATGCGTCTTCTGATCAATACGAAACACAATAAACAGTCAAAGCAACACAACACACTGGTCAACTGTATTCAAAACACTGCTGTCATTTGTAGTTTATAAACCATTTTTATTCCCGGAATCAAGCATCGGTGACAATTGTAAAGGTGCAGAACAACCACTCAGATTACAAGCAACAACACCTTGTGTAGGTCTTGCTATTGTATGTGGTGATGATACCGAACCACACAAACACAGGTACAATGACAGCACAGCTGTGTCAGGGATCACATCGGCCCACATCATGTCATCCACATCACAGGCGATGTTCTCCCTCCTAAATATTGCCGGGCATGGCGTATCCACTCGTGGATTGACCCCAACTCGATGTCTCCGCATGCCTCCTCCATCGCTGGCAGGAGCGTCACACGTGCGTGTGGTTGGCAGTCATAGACCTTCCACCACCATGCTCGATCGGGTTGAGGAACAGGGAATAAGGGGGCAGGTACAGCACCATGAAATGGTTGTGGTTGGCAAACCAGTCCTGGACCAGAGCAGCCTGGTGGTAACTGACATTATCCCAGATGACAACGAACATGGGCTGCCCTGGTCAGTCCTGTGTGAACACGGCATGTAGTGCATCCAGAAATGTATGTGTGCAGTGTTGTAGGGACTCAGGGTGGCATGGTGATGGAGGACCCCCTGACCACTAATGGCAGCACACATTATGATGTTGCCCCCATGCTGCCCAGGGACGTTTACGATGGACCTTTGGCCAATGATGTTTCAGCCCCAACGTCTGGTTTTCGCCAGATTAAACCAGCTTTGTCTGTATTTGAATAGACTCATGCAGCTGCACTGCTGCATTGAAGCCCAGGATGGTCTGTAACAGAACATGCATACACCTACATGTCAATATGGTGTGTGCTTGAACACAGCGGTACACCATCTACAATGTTGCACAAAAACTGTGGATTGGGTTGGACACACTCGGACAGCAACACAATCACGGCAGGGTCCCCATGTGGACACACTCGACTGCCATTAGTGTGGTACTGTGGCACTCAGGTGCGCATACATAAGTTCTATTTATAGTGCTACAGTCGTGACTGACTGCAGTTCAATTACCAGTTAAGTGTTTTACTGTGCATGCAGGGGTGTTGCTAATGTTATGTGTGTTTTGATTATTGATTATTGAATGGACGCAGGGGTGGCTCTACGGGGGGCAGGTGCCCCCCCCACTCTAGGGCCTTGCCCCCCCAGCTGCCCCCCTAACTTTGGTGATCCAAAAACTGTACTTGTAAAAATAAACTGCCACTATATCCACAAGCTTCTCAAAACATTGAACTAAACAAAACATTTACCAAAAGTGAACAATATAATTTTTCATTTTAAACGCTGTGCAAGCGGCGTTTGCTCAGTCTGGCTCACACTAGTGATTGCCATTTCGATTCTTTTCAAGGACACAAATCTTTTGATTCAGTTCACTAAAAAGATTATTTCACTTATTCGTTCACCGATTCACAAAGATTTCCAGTGAGTCTCACATTCACCAATGATTAGTTCTAGCAGTAGATTCATGCTGTGAGCCGAAGTCCATGCAGGAAGACTGCTGGCGTATATAACGATGTTAAAACAAGTTTTGACACTCCACTTTTTGTTCTCCCCCGCTTCCCAAGATAAATTATGCTCTGGGTATAGGCACTAAGTAATTTTCCATTTGTGAGTACTGTCAGCCCAAATTTTACACAGAAATTATTTTTATATTTTTATTTGTTTTCCGACCACATAAATAATACAGGGACAAAATATAATATTTCCGAAAATATACATTATTAATTTGTCCATGCATTTGTTTTTAGTTAGATATTGTGAAATATTTTACTATTGTCTGTATTTTTTATTATTGTTTTTTAACCACTGCATCACTAAAATAGTTCCTACCGTTTACTAGCCCTAATACATATAGGAATTTCATGTACCGTCTCCCCATGCCACCCTTGCCAGCCCTTTGCCCCCCCATGTTAAATTTTCTAGATCCGCCACTGAATGGATGTGCTGACTGCAGAGTGTTTCATCATTGGCCAATGTGTGTTACATGCAACACTGTGAGTAGTTTTTTGCACCATGTGTTGCAGGATTGTAGTGTGAGCACTGGGGTGTCAGGTGTGATAGTGTGGCATAACAAATGTTTACATGGCTCACGAGTCAGAAAGGAGGGCCCCTTAGTAGAATTTTGCTTAGGGCCACAGGGAGGTCAAGACCGGCTCTGCCCCTAAGTATATATATTTTTCTACATATTCCAATACTGACCTGTCAAGTGTGGTGATGCTAGTTGAAGAGCATACATTTAGTTTTACTGGAATTTAAAAGTAATTGGAGGCCACAGGAGTGTTGTATGTTATCAAAGCTGTCTTGAACACCAAGTCCAATGTCGGGCCGGATGTGTAAAGAATAGTGTTTTCTGCATAGAGGTGAATTATAGAGTCACCTACTGGAAAGCTACTTAACACACTGGAATATGTCTGAGAAATAATTAATAAATAATAAACCCAGGCAATGCAGTCCTTTGACAAACCCAGGCTCTTCAGCCTACCAATCAGGATAGTGTGACTGACAGAGTCGAAAGCCTTGGCCAGGTCAATGAAGACTGCTGCACAGTAGTGTCTATGGCCGATAGCGGTTATGATGTCATCTAGGACTTTAAGTGTGGCTGAGGTGCACCCACGACCGGCTCGGAAACCAGATTGCATGTCAGAGCAGCTGTTGTGGGATTGAAAATGGTTCATAATGTGTTCATTAATAAGGGTTTAGAAGACCTTTGAGAAGCAGGGCAAGATTGAGATCGGTCTGTAGCAGTTTGGGTCTAAACTGTCCCCCCTTTGAAAAGGGGAATTACTGCAGCAGGTTTTCAATCTTTAGGGATCTCAGATGAACCAAAGGAGAGGTTGAAAAGCCTGGTGATGGGAGAGGCGATATTTCCTGCAGACAATTTTAGGAAGGAAGGGTCCAGATTGTCTAATCCAGCAGATTTGAAGAGGTCAAGATTTTGCAGCTCCCTCAGAACATTGACTGTCTGGATATAGGTAAAGGAGAAATGTAGGGGGCTTTGGCTGGATGCTACAGAGGGTGAAGGGCTGTTAGGTATTGTGGGGGTCGCCAGATGGAAGGCATGACATGCTGTAGCAAAGTGCTTATTGAAGTTCTATTGAGGACTATTGAGGACTTAGAGGTGAGAGTATTATCTAACCTTAGAGCTGTAGGCAGTTGGACGGAGGTGTTCTTATTCTCCATAGACTTAATTGTATCCCAGGACTTTTTAGAATTAGTGCTGTAGGTAGAACATTTCTGTTTGAAAAAGCTAGCCTTAACATTCCTAACTGCCTGTGTAAACCGGTTCCTGGTTTCCTTGACGAGTTGCAGGTCACAGGGATTGTTCGAGGCTAACATAGTACATCACAGAATGTTTTTGTGCTGGCTAAGGGTAGTAAGTTCTGGAGTGAACCACAGGCTGTATCTACTTTTAGTTCTGAACTTTTTAAAAGCGGCATGTTTGTTTAGAACGACAAGAAAGGAGCCTTAAAAAATAACCAGGCATCCTCTACTGATGGGATAAGGTCAATATCCTTCCAAGTTACCTGGGCAAGATCTAATAGAAAGGCATTTTTTAGAAATGTTTAAAGGAGTGTTTAACAGTGATGAGGGGAGGTCTTTTTACTGCAGACCCATTATGGACACAGGCAATGAGGCAGTGATCGCTGATGTCCTGGCTGAAGACACCAGAGGTGTATTTAGAGGGCATGTTAGTTAGGGCAATACCTTTGAGGGTGCCTTTGTTTTCAAATTTTAGGTTATATCTGGTGGGTCCATTGATGATTTACATGAGATTGAGGGCATCAAGTTTTGATAATAAATTTGTCTAAGGCATTAAGCATGTCCCAGTTTAAGTCACCTAACAGTAAAAACTTGGAAGATAAATTGGGAGCAATTAATTCACAAAGATTATCTAGGGCGGAACTGGGAGCTGAAGGGGGTCTATAACAGGTGGCTACAGTCAAGGACTTAATTCTGGAAAAGTAAAAGCTCAAAATCTTTCAGCACGGACTTAGATAAACAACAGAGTAGTACTCTAAATCAATAGACATTACATTATTTTATATACTGTAAAATAATTGTAACTTTGAGAGAGGAGGAGAAGAGGAGAGATGAAAATAGGAGGAATAGAAGAAAAGGGAGGACAATAGAGAACAGAATGTTTAATTAAATACTTCATGACTGGACCTTAAATGCCCCCTGGTGATGGCGGTTCAAGTCCCGGCTCGGCAAACTGTCTGAGTCTATCCTCTCTGTCTCCCTCTACATTCATTTCTCCCTGTCCTTTTCTTCCTACTGTCCTGTCAATAAAATAATATAAATACCCTCAATTTACTAAAACCCCATTTCTATCAGCGGGGTCAAATTTGGAAATATTTTAACTTTGAGCCCAGTGGAGAGTTGCTCTCTGGGCATTGAGCTCAGAGAGGTTATGTGTCTAGGTATGAGATATCTATTGATTGGGAGCAAACATTTTCCTCACAGCAAATGAATGGCACAGCCGTAGCAAAGCGTTTTTAAAGGGGAACAATGACCAAATTCTATAGTTTTCTGTTACTAAATCCTTTAAGTATGTATGTGATGTTCTGGCTCGTGATTTGATAAACCATGTAAATGCCGCCGAAAATATCAACAGAGCCCTTCAGCATCCTGCATCTGTTTAAGGAGTTACAGAGCTGCAGACAAAGCAGGGTCAGGTTAGTTTAGGATTTGTTTAGGGTCAGAGGGCTGCGCTCTGATATCACTTCAATGGCAACTACGCCCCGCTCCAAGTAGGGAGAGAGGTTGCAGAATAAAACTCCCACAAATACCACAGAACGGAACCACGGAACAACATCTGCATTATTTAATCATATGACCAGTGTTCGTAACAGCTACTGTGTGCATACAGATAGCGTTCTACTTAGCTATTTGTAGCTCCTTAAATACAATGGCAAGCAGTTTTATAGACGAGGCATTCGGCATTCCCATTTTTCACTTCGACCTGCAAAACTTTCTTAGTTATAGTTGCAAGCACATTTAGAGCAACGTGTTTCCACTTTCAAAGTGTATTGCAATATCTCAGCCAAATATTTAAGTCAGAAATGCATTAAAAGTTTAAAACTTACCATTGTCATGAAGAGCAGGCTACAGCACTCTGCTAGTGTGGGAGGGGCAGTACATGGTCTGCAAGTGAACTGCAGTGTCTCTGGCAAAACAGAACTGCCTGTGTGGACGCCTGTCTGTAAATAACGCCGGGAAAATCGGCGAAAGCAGCAGCCGCGTATCAGCCGATGCCGATACACGTAAAAATGCTAATATCGGCCGGCCGATAAAATCGGTCGATCCCTAATATTGTTCAATGTTGTAATGTGCTTGATAGCTAAAACAGTATTCAGCCAACTCCATTCCAAATTGACCCAACAGATATCGCTTGTTTTACTCTGTATCCCTCACTTATCCAAATTCATATAACTAGGCGTAGGCTACTATTTAAAGGGGGAACAATTACGAATATCTATAATTTGTCTTTGTACCTAAAAAAGTAATTTGACTGTCAACCATCAGGTAGCTCTCTCACTTAGGTAGAGCAGGGTGGAGCTTGTGCGTATGCTATGGAAGGTTATGCTTCCGCTTGATACAACCTTGTAAAATAAAATAATAAATATAGATATTTGCCATTGGCAATGAACATGCAAACTGTACAGTATATAATGTAACAGCAGTATCTTCTACACTATCCATAAAAAACTGAAAATGTACTGGTAATTTGTTTCTAGTTCAATTCCCATTATTTTACAGAGAGTTCCATGTATAAATACAGTGACTGTCTGTTCATAGATGTAAACAATCCCTACAGGGTGTCTATTAACAAAAATCAATGTCTGTTCATAGATGTAAAAAATCCCTACAGGGTGTCTATTAACAAAAAATCTATGTGACATGACATCTGTTATTACTTTGAAGGGCCTATCTGTAAAATGGAGCCCAAGATGATATATGGAGATGAAAAACATGACATGCCATCCTGCCAACAGAATTGCTGTCATTTATAATAAGGTTGACACTTGATGTAGACATTTCAATGCTCGGGGTATTCAAATGTGTTTCTAAACTTTTTTCGAGACCTTGTGTCACCGTTCCATCCTCAAATCTACCTCAGAGAATCTTTAGCTAAAAGCCTTGACTTGGACCATGACAATGTCATTAGTATGATGAGATTCTACAAATCTGCTGGATGTGGTAGAGGTCTTGCAACAAGACTAAAGGAGCTATTTAGCATAAATAGCAAGTGGATGATGGCCTGAGTCCTACTTAAGTCTGTATACTATGGTCAATTCAAGACTAAGGATTTTTTTTGAAAGAGATAGTCTTCTCTGTTTTGCACTGTAGGTAGATTTTCTTAGTTTAAAAAAGTTTCTAGCGTTCATGTAGTTTCCAGATAGTGTTGGCTGTATGTGTTTCTAAACATGTAAGGTATGGCCTGTTTTATGTGAAAGGCATGTTAGGCATTGAAAAGTTTTTTATATCATGGCTACTTGATAAGTAGCCTTTGTAAATTCAATCTGAATTGTTTGTTATAGAAACACTGCAAATCAGTGTTTTTTTAGGCTGTAGGGTGTGGCTGTTATTAACCTAGTTACAAAAGCATTATCTTTAATTATGTTTCTACATTTAATAGTCCAAATGTTCATACAAAGTGTTGTTAACCACTACAGTTTGATACATATTCTCCCTAAAGATTGTTTTCAGGCATGCACTGTGTATTATAGTTGAACGCTCAAGTAGAGATTCTATTGAGCTAAAGAATACAGTGACATTTGATTTAGTATTGGCAAATGAAAGATACAACTAGTTCAGTAGATTAATATTAAATTTTCAAATGAATTTTGAGTCAGTATGATTCATTCTAGAATGTATCAAATAAACAATATTGTTATGCTATATGAATTTTCATGAATGAATACATACAGGTCCTTCTCAAGAAATTAGCATATTGTGATGAAGTTAGTTATTTTCCATAATGTAATGATACAAATTAAACTTTGATATATTTTAGATCCATTGCACACCAACTGAAATATTTCAGGTCATTTATTGTTTTAATACTGATGATTTTGGCATACAGCTCATGAAAACCCAAAATTCCTATCTCAAAGAATTAGCATATCATGAAAAGGGTCTCTAAATGAGCTATTAACCTAATCATCTGAATCAACTAATTAACTCTAAACACCTGCAAAATATTCCTGAGGCTTTTAAAAACTCCCAGCCTGTTTCATTACTCAAAACCGCAATCATGGGTAAGACTGCCGACCTGACTGCTGTCCAGAAGGACATCATTGACACCCTCAAGCAAGAGGGTAAGACACAGAAAGGAATTTCTGAACAAATAGGCTGTTCCCAGAATGCTGTATCAAGGCACCTCAGTGGGAAGTCTGTGGGAAGGAAAAAGTGTGGCAAAAAAAAAGCACAACGACAAGAGGTGACTGGACCCTGAGGAAGATTGTGGAGAAGGACCGATTCCAGACCTTGAATGACCTGCGGAGGCAGTGGACTGAGTCTGGAGTAGAAACATCCAGAGCCACCGTACACAGGCGTGTGCAGGAAATGGGCTACATGTGCCGCATTCCCCAGGTCAAGCCACTTTTGAAGCAGAAACAGCGGCAGAAGCGCCTGACCTGGGCTACAGAGAAGCAGCACAACAAAACAACAACAAATTTTGCATTTCATTTGGAAATAAAGGTGCCAGAGTCTGGAGGAAGACTGGGGAGAAGGAAATGCCAAAATGCCTGAAGTCCAGTGTCAAGTACCCACAGTCAGTGATGGTCTGGGGTGCCATGTCAGCTGCTGGTGTTGGTCCACTGTGTTTTATCAAGGGCAGGGTCAATGCAGCTAGCTATCAGGAGATTTTGGAGCATTTCATGCTTCCAT
>JACXGM010012747.1:0-23702 GCA_016801145.1 Umbra pygmaea
TTCTCCTGTAACGTCTACCTCTGCAGTGTATTCTCCTGTAACGTCTACCTCTGCAGTGTATTCTCCTGTAACGTCTACCTCTGCAGTGTATTCTCCTGGGGTGTCCAGGTTCCAGTAGTCAACGTCACTTGCCTGCTGAGCCACCACCATCTCCTACAGACCTGTTTTGTTTTAGGTGATCAGTGTGTGTATATTATTTCTTAGTTGTCCATTGTTAGTTGTCTGTGATTCTTTCCTGTATGCCGTGAGTACCTACGTGCCTGCGTGCTGTCTATTGTTGATATTAAAATAGCAAGCCTTTATTTCGTATGGCTTTGTTTTCGGGCATAGTTTGCCCCAGAGTTTGGTACCTGGTTATTGCTACCGCTGAGCGCCTTCATCTGACTCCTACCTATCCGTCATTACAACACCAAACTCTGGCACAACAAACACCTTGTCAAGGTTTCTTACTGGCTACGTTTTGACCCTGAGCATCCCTGACCTTTCTCAGCAAATACTTAATTTTCCATAAATGGCAAGTAGGTTTGAAAATAGGTGCGCATGCACCAGAATATATTTTTGATTGGGATTATTAATGATTGGTGATTTAACTGAGACAGAGTGAGGGTAATTTTTGAAAAAGTAGATCCCAATTAAAAACAGTGTTTTTGGAGGAGTGTGGGCACTTGAATAGGATGGTCATGACTCATGTGACTGTTGTTTCCCTTAAAGATCTGTTTGCAAAATAGGACATTGGTCTCTTTCAGATGATAATTAACCACAAATATTGATTTTAGATTGTAATACATCACACAGATCTTACATTTTACATTTACAATTTAGTCATTTAGCAGATGCACTTATACAGAGCAACTTGTAGTTATTACAGGGACATTCACCTGGAGCAACTTAGGGCGAAGTGCCTTGCCCAAGGACACAACAACATATGGCTCAGCCGGGGATTGATCCGGCAACGTTCCGACAACTGCTGAGCTAACTGAACGTCGAAATTAAATTATTTGAAATCTCTCTAAATCTGATACATTTGCCTCTTTAACGGTATTGCATAAGCCTTAACATTTTGATATATGGACAAAAATATGTTTTTCAACACTTCTGCCTCTGGTGTCTTTCAGTTATGTTGCTGTGTATGCATATATGGCATGAAACAACAGTTTTCATTATTATTATTGCAAATGCTCGATAATGTATAAAAACAATAATTAATTATGAAGAATGTGACTATTAGGCACTATCCCATTAGTATTCTGATCAAACCTACTCAATTGACAAACACAGGCTGAACTCTGCTCTATGTACTTGTTAGGCAAATGATTGACTAATGAGTGAAATCTATTTGTCTTACATTGCTCAAAAGACACTCAACGTACTGTGCTATTGAGTTTGTATGCACTGCCTGACAGTGCCACATCATGGACCTTTACAAAACAGTGTTTTTGCTAGGCTTCCTTTTTATTACAGGTAAGGTAATGAGTTTTACCCTATTAGTTACCTTTCCTTTATTTATTAAAATTGAACAACAAATATCTAAGTGGATTGGATGATAATTGGAGTAAATTCTTTGTTATATTTTATCTTGTGTTACTTTCTGACCCTTTCTGTCCTAATCATGCTTGTATGTAGGCCAACTGAACTTAAAACATGGTGGAGTTATGTGGCAATAAGAAGTGACAGTTGAAGCTCAGATATCAGCTGAAGTTATATTTCTATATATATAAACGTTTAAATCCCAAAGAATAGGGGTTTTGTGGCAGCAAGGTGGCCTAGTGTTTATAGCATCTGATTGGGGTCCGTGCCTGGTTCAAACCCCCCTGAATGCAAAGATGAAACCTTTGTGGTTCTGTCTGTGAGCAAGACAGTTATCCCTAATTGCTCCCAGGTTGTTTCTGTAAATAAGAATTGTTTCTTAGTCAGCTTACCTGGTTAAATTATGGTAAAAAATACCCTTCATTTATACATGATTTGTAAAGAGCACAGGATGTGTAATTGTAGATTTTTGGTAACTAAATGTATAGATTACTGCTATATGTATGCCAATCATATTCATAGTTTCTCATCTGTTTGTCCATTTAGTCAGGGCAGGTGTCCTGGATGAATACACCAAAACAGATGGAGCTTGGATTCTCTCTTTGGTGAAGAGTGTGTATTCAGTACGCACAGATATAGAATGTGCTATCAAGTGTAACTTTGAAACAACTTTCACTTGCAGGTATATTACTACATTACATGAACTATGATATTGAATTAATTTATGTGGGATGATTTACACATGCTAATTTGAGTCAATTCTGAATTTTTCTTTGCAGGTCGTTTATTTTCACTGAAAAAGATCAGGAATGTTCATTAATTCCAGCAAACACCAAAATAGAGACAGCTCTGAGAAGTACCAGCAAATCACTCTATGAAAAAAAAAGCAAGTACTATTTTTAATTGAATGGTCTTGATAAGAAACTAAGCACTTTTCAATACAGTTTTACACATCAATCACTGCCATTTTTTCGTGTTTTATTTTCAATTTCTACTAAGCCAAACACGATATTTTGGAATACAGTAACAGGCTGAAGTTATGAACGTTATGATAACAATCTGTTTTTATGAGAGCTGTCTGAGAGAATTGTGAGATTTCTGACTTCTTTAGGTTCAATTGGGATGGAACTTAAATATAATCATAAAATGTTTTTATATATCATATAAAGGCCCACATGATCCGAAAATATTTTAATGGCCAAAGTGGGAAATACATTTATAAAAAATATGTATTGAGTTCATTGTAATTACATTAACACACAATTATTCATTAGACATACAGTGATGATTAAGTACAAAGGTGGGCAAACTACGGCCCGCGGGCCAGATGCGGCCTGCCGGGTCCTTTGATCTGGCCCGGGAGGTGTTTTTACCCTCCACAGTCTCCCGACACTTTCAAGTGTCAAGCGCGATTGTATCGCGATTATCTTGTATCGCAATTTTTTATTATAAAGCTTGGTGGCGTTGGAAAGATGAAGATCAGCCAAAAAGAATGAGTGTTGGCTCATCCATGTGCGTTTATCAGAGCCGGAGCTATCGTGCCTCGAAGTCGGTCATGTTTTTTTTACTTTTGCCTTTTTACTAAACACATTACAGACAGGAAGTAGGACGTGAAAATGACAAAATAGCAACGCTGCAATGATGTAGGACATCATCCTGCACAATACCAATATGGTTGGAGAGATGGGGGTTCCGCTGATAAAATATTGCCAATGCAAATAATGAGGAGTGTTTCTTCCATGTGGATTAATGACAGCCGGAGATATCGCGTCACAAAGTTGGGTACTTGGTAAATTAAAAATATTACAGTCAAACAATGAAATGGTGTAACAAAACATTTATTTTCTGTATGATATGCATGTAACTGTGTAGGGGGCAGGGTTAATTTAATGAAATAACATTTCCTATTTTGTCATGCATCGCTATAAAATGCGGCCCTTCACTTGGTTTCAAAAGCTCAATGTGGCCCTCAAGCAAAAATAATTGCTCACCCCTGATTTAGTACAAATAAAAAAGGCGAAGATTGCATGGGTGCTAAAATGTTTAACTAATCTCTCTGGGATTTCTAGTAAGAGGTCTGGACTGTATTAGTAAGCAAATGGACAAGATATGAGGCTGATTATATAAACTTGGGGTTTCTAATATTTTCTGTTCTAAGGACCAGAAAATCAGTGTCAAAAGGTCTTCAGGACCACTGTTCATGACTCGCATTGTGATAGTCCATGTTGTTGTGGAAAGGAGCGGAGA
Source organism: Umbra pygmaea (assembly GCA_016801145.1). Classification (NCBI taxonomy): domain Eukaryota; kingdom Metazoa; phylum Chordata; class Actinopteri; order Esociformes; family Umbridae; genus Umbra; species Umbra pygmaea. The sequence continues at coordinate 3,775 of JACXGM010012747.1, forward strand.
CAATTGCGAAGGGTATTGAGAAATCAAACAAACAGTGCTGATTATGAACATACGGTGAAAAAGATAAAGCAGCCACGATGGTCAAAATGTATTACTGAACAGAACATAAACACAGACCTTATAAACAGAACATAAACACAGACCTTATACGCAACAATAACCGACAGCTAACAAACACTAACAGGAGCTAAATACACATACTGATGAACATAGTGGATGCAGCTGTGGTTATGGAGCCTGGCAAGTGTGCCACATCAGACACACCAGGAGGGGGCGACCATGACAGGACCCCCCCTACCCAAAAGGCAGAGCAAGACCCCCCCTCAGAAGGACAACCATGACCCCACCACCTGAGCCAAGGAGGGAGGGCAGCAGGCACCCGCAGAAGCCCCCCATTTAGAGGGCATCCACGGTTGATGGGGGCGGAGCTCTGGACTCTGGTGCAGGGGGCGGAGCCCCTGGTTGAGACGAGGGGGGCGAAGCCCCAAACTCAGGTGCAGGGGGCGGAGCCCCTGATTGAGGTGAGGGGGGCATAGCCTAAGGATCGCGTGGAGGTGGTGGAACCCCTGGTTGAGGCACAGTGCTGGCACGGGTGCTGGCAGGAAGGCAGGCAGGGCCTCCAACATGGGTGTCGCAAGCTAGCCCCCTTGTGCTAGCATGGCAGATCCCCTGGCATGGCGAGCAAGTTGCTCAAATCCTTAAGATTGCCCAGGAAAAATGGGTGAGCATCCAAAAGATGAGCTACTGTAGCTCAAATTGCTGAAAAAGTGAATGCTGGTTCTGACAGAAAGGTGTCAGAACACAGTGAATCACAGTTTGTTGCATATGGGACTGCTGTTTTGGCCGGAAAAGGGAGCAGGGTCCAGCTGCAGCTTGGGCATTCCCGTTATGACACAAGAACCATCATTGGGCATTCCTGGTAGTGTTTCATCGACCAATCGTGTTCACGAGTTCAAATCCAGACGGACACTGTGTGTGTCCATTGCAGCATAATGCAGACAGGCGATTTTTACTTTTTATCATTACATTAACCATAAGCCTTACCCAAACCTTTAACCACTCTGAAACCTTGCTGTTAAGCCCATGTAAATGCAGTTTTTACTACATGAACCAAAAGCCTTACCCAAACCTTTAACCACTCTGAAACCTTGCTGTTAAGCGCATGTAAAATATTATTTTTACTTTCTGTCATTAAATTAACCATAAGACTTACCCAAGCCCTTACCCTAACCTTAACCACTGTAAATTAAACCTTGCACTTAAGCCCATCTAAAATATATTAAGAATGCATTTTACTGAAATGCTAAGTCATGATGCTTCTAATTGAAATACATTCGTTTGGAAACGCGCTGAGAGACACAAAAAGGAAATGTGCTGAGAGACACGAAAAAAACAAGATAATCGCGTCCGTGTACATGAATTAACAGATTAAAATTGCGTGACTATATCACGAAAAGCTGTGAGACTGTGTTGGTTAGCAACCTCATGCCTAACCTTAACGGTGAATGTTGTAATATAATTAATTTAAATGCTATGGAATATATGTTCCGGGGCATTCCAGTTTGCGAAAACGAAACCCCCCACCAGCACGAGAACGCCCATTTGTGGCTGCAGTTGGATGACATTGGCAAAAGGGTGACCTACCAATATTCGGCATCATAATGTCATAATGTTATGGCTGATCAGTGTACTGTATATGCAGTGTCAAAATGTAAATATAAAAATGGTTTGATAATAAACACTATTAAACTCTGTGGCAGTTTCACGGAATGTCGGAAAATTCCTTGAAATTGTTGAGAAGTAGATTCTATATAATCATGTTTAAATACAGTTTGAATATTTTAGAATGCTATTACTACTAGAGAGAGTTGTACAGCTATAGTTGAGGCCTGTTGGAGGATTCTAAGACATAAGACAGACAGGGAGAAGACTCATGGTCACTTTGACATCATGTGACTAAGACAAGGAAGCAAGGCCAAGAGTGACTTGAAGGACAGAGAGAGAGCCCTTACAGTTCTTATATTATAACATTAGAATGAGACTGTATAGCTTATAACTCTGTTATATATTGGACTGCTTATAACTATATGATCTATTGTAGGTTAGACTGTAATTCCATCACAGGTCTAATACATGTGGATGCCAGTCAGACTAATAGAACAGGACATTTTACTGACAGGACATTAGACAGATAAGGGTTACTGAGTTATTCGGATAACAACTAGCAAGGAGCTATTGAGACACTATGTAGTATGGAACATATATGTTCAGACACTCAAGGACAGGAACGAAATGCCATCATCTTACAAAATAAACACAGATCCTTAACTTCTAAATCCATGGCAGTTTCACGGAATCGCATGATGACGTAGCAGAGTGTAAATAGCGTAGATTTTTTTGTGAAACTGCCATGGATTTTGGTCCCATTCCGTGAAACTGCCCCGGATTCTGAAGTTCAGACTCTGTGGCAGTTTCAAAGATTTCTGAGAGATCAGGCTGTCTGAACCAAATAAAAATAAATATGTAAACCTGAAGGCATTTAATACAGCCTACTGCTGAACATGATGAATATAAGGTCAAACATCACCAACCTCCTACTGCTTTTAAAATGTGTTCTCTGTTACAGAATACTTGTTGGAGTGTGTAAACGGAATAGGTATGGATTACAGAGGAACAAAGTCAAAAACAAAATCAGGAAAGACTTGCCAAAGATGGGAGTCTAGATTTCCACACAAGCCTAAGTATGTATACAGTGTACACGATAGAATTTTTTTTAAATATTATTGGCAAGCAGAAATGCGTCCCACTGGAAGTAAAATGGAAAGTTCAATTACTTTGCAGCAGAATTTCATGTTTTCTTTTTGAACGTCTTTTACAGCATGAGTCCATCATCACACCCCAAAGCAGACTTGGAGTCCAACTTTTGCAGAAACCCTGATGGTGACAGTGGTGGACCCTGGTGCTACACTACAGACCCTGACACCCGATGGGAGACCTGTCAAATCCAGGACTGCAGCGGTACCCTATAGATCTTGTATATATATACACTCACCTAAAGGATTATTAGGAACAACCGTTCAATTTCTCATGAATGCAATTATCTAATCAACCAATCACATGGCAGTTGCTTCAATGCATTTAGGGTTGTGGTCCTGGTCAAGACAATCTCCTGAACTCCAAACTGAATGTCAGAATGGGAAAGAAAGGTGATGTAAGCAATTTTGAGCGTGGCATGGTTGTTGGTGGCAGAAGGGCCGGTCTGAGTATTTCACAATCTGCTCAGTTACTGGGATTTTCCCCTACAACCATTTCTAGGGTTTACAAAGAATGGTGTAAAAAGGGAAAAACATCCGGTATGCGGCAGTCCTGTGGGCAAAAATGCCTTGTTGATGCTAGAGGTCAGAGGAGAATGGGCCGACTGCTTCAAGCTGATAGAAGGGCAACTTTGACTAAAATAACCACTAGTTACAACCGAGGTCTGCAGCAAAGCATTTGTGAAGCCACAACACGCACAACGTTGAGGCGGATGGGCTGCAACAGCAGAAGACCGCACCGGGTACCACTCATCTCCACTACAAATAGGAAAAAGAGGCTACAATTTGCAAGAGCACACCAAAATTGGACAGTTGAAGACTGGAAAAATGTTGCCTGGTCTGATGTGTCTCAATTTCTGTTGAGACATTCAAATGGTAGAGTCAGAATTTGGCGTAAACAGAATGAGAACATGGATCCATCATGCCTTGTTACCACTGTGCAGACTGTTGGTGGTGGTGTAATGGTGTGGGTGATGTTTTCTTGGCACACTTTAGGCCCCTTAGTGCAAATTGGGCATCGTTTCGATGCCACTCCCTACCTGAGCATTGTTTCTGACCATGTCCATCCCTTTATGGCCACCATGTACCCATCCTCTGATGGCTACTTCCAGCAGGATAATGCACCATGTCACAAAGCTTGAATAATTTCAAATTTGTTTTTTGAACATGACAATGAGTTCACTGTACTAAAATGGCCCCCACAGTCACCAGATCTCAACCTAATAGAGCATCTTTGGGATGTGGTGGAACGGGAGCTTCGTGCCCTGGATGTGCATCCCACAAATCTCCATCAACTGCAAGATGCTATCCTATCAATATGGGCCAAAATTTCAAAAGAAGGCTTTAGCACCTTGTTGAAGCAATGCCACGTAGAATTAAGGCAGTTCTGAAGGCGAAAGGGGGTCAAACACATTAGTATGGTGTTCATAATAATCCTTTAGATGAGTGTATCTGAGAGAGCGTTTCGAGTCTTTCTGCTCTGGTACTCTACTCGGAACTCTAATCAAATAGGTACCACATACTTCAGTTCTGGGTAAAACACCATTAATAACTATGTCCCTTTTTCCAATAAGATAATTAAACCACAGATGTTGAATCTTATACCAAAATCAAACCTTTTAAGTCACTATATCAGTTTGTGAAAATTTGAAGCATTTCTTTCTGACAGAGGAATGTATGCTGTGCAGTGGTGAAAACTACCGGGGGAACACCTCAACCACAGAAAGCGGCTTCACCTGCCAGCGCTGGGATGCCCAGAAACCACACAACCACGGTTACATTCCCAGCGCGTAAGAGAGCCTTAAATGTCCCACTGTGTAACATCATAGAATGAATAATTGTCAAACATGTTTTACCTTGCCCACCTCCATCAGACTCTTTTTTCTGTAACATTGTCTCTCTCTGCTTTTGTCTCATTTGGTCACTCCAGACTTCCTGAGAAGTACCTGGAGGAGAATTACTGTAGGAACCCAGACGGGGACCCCAGACCGTGGTGTTTCACCACCAGCCCTTCTAAACGCTGGGAGTTCTGCTCCATTCCTCGTTGCAGTGAGCTTTCATCACTCTTTCATCCCTCTCTCATCCCTTACTCCTCTGCCCAGCACATCCAAACCAGCATCTGTCTTCTCATCCATGGCTTTAACTAACATTGATTATGTTCTCCCTCCAGCTGCTGAGCCTCCTAAAGTGGTGGAGGAGCTCACTTGCGCTACAGGAGATGGTGGTGCCTACAGGGGAACCATTGCTGTCACCACATCTGGGAAAACCTGTCAGGTCTGGGCAGCTCAGGTGCCCCAAAAGCACAATAGAACTCCAGACAACTACCCCTGCAAGTAAGATTGGGACAACTTGATTGGGGCCACTTGTTTTAAATCAGTACGACATATCTAACTACTTGAAGAGTAAACCTCCTTACAACCTTGCAAACAATCTATAATTTAGATTTAGAACAGAAGCGTCACTGTGGTTGGGGCCAGCGCGTTCGCCTGGCAATACTATGTGATGTCGGGAGCATGAGCTCTTTGGTTTCTCTACATAATAATAGCGCTCGTAATTCATTACAATAATCATAGTTAATTCATTGCATTGATAGCTAGTGGGTCCATGTTCATGTGTTGCTAAAATTTGTCTATTGTTGGATTAAACAAATTTCTAGTGAATGTTTTAGAAATGTTTTCACATGAAACATGGACAATATATTCAATCAATATGCAAAGAAATGCTCTTATTGTTTCTTTAAACACCATACAATTGCATTTGGTTACAATTCACTAGCTTTGTAGTGACTTCACAATGATTATTGCGGTTAATTCAAATGAGCGCTATTGTTTTGGAAAACTAGGGAGTTCATGTTTGCCGGCATTGTGTGATGTTGCCGGTCGAAAGCGCCGGCCCCATCACCAGCGACGCCTCTGGTTTAGAATATTGAGCAACCTGCAGCACACCTGAACCTCATTGTATTGAGCTGTGATTTAACGGATGTGTTGTTTTATTGTCAGAGGCCTGGACAAGAACTATTGTAGGAACCCAGACAGTGAGAGGATGCCCTGGTGTTACACCACAGACCCAGAGACACGTTGGGAGTACTGCAAGGTGCCCAGCTGTGGAGATGTTCCTGGTCTAGGTGAATTCACACTGATCATGATGATGATTGTGTTGAGAACATAGAAATAGAATGGATAGAAACACCATTCCAATTCAAATCGATGTAGCAGAGTGGTCAGAGTGGCAGCAATTTTTATGTGTACCATTCCATTGCAAAGATCTAGCGGCCTACTTCCGCATTAAACCATTTGCGTGTTGTAACCGTGACAACTAATAAGAATTGCCATTTTGTTATGTACTAATCAAATGACCACGCCAAGCAGTTCAGTGGCCTTTCTATCCATTCTATTTCTATGCTGTACATAGACTTTTTTTTCACCAACACTCCTAATTGATTTGATTGACATGGGCTCTTTGACCAACCATGTATCTGTGGGTGAAGAGAGCTTTCCGAGATAAGCAATAAAGATTACAATAAAATAACATCTCTGCAATGAGGTATGACGTGCATTTTAATTAGCAACATTTCACTGTCAACATCAAATTAGCCTCCCTATACACTACCATTCAAAAGTTTGGGGTCACTAAGAAATGTGCATGTTTTTATTGAAATTCATACCTTAAAGGTACAATATGTTGTTTTCCAAAACAATAACAAAAACATACTTTGCATTAAAAAAGCAAACATTACCATACCTATATTATATATATTTCTTAGTTGTGCACTTATATTATCCTAAATGTTTCCACCAACCTTCAAACCCAGAGAAATTTGTAATATAATTCGAAGACACGGGACGTTTCATTTTGTCTTCCGTCAATGCGTCATATAATCTTTGACTGCTCTAGTTGCTCTAAGTTCCAGGGAGCCGCCAAACCTAATGTGAATAAAGTTATAATATTTTTAACAATACATTACTTTGTCAGTGAACATTTTTTCTGCCGGAGACGCTAGATTAGAAGGTTGTCATTGACGACGATGACAAAACCCATGATCCCACGCTACTTCTCGACGTCATCCAAGTACATCTTTTGCTATTGTTTTGATTGAGTAGCGGCCAAAAACTACATATTGTACGTTTAATTCACCAAGGTGGCATTAAATAAATATAAGACATTACCAATGTTGCAAATACTAATCTTTATTGAACATTTACTAATTTGTTAATAAATTATTCAAATTGAATGGAAAAAATCACTTTTTCAGCAGTCATTATTTCAGTGTCCTAATAATGGCGTCTTTTAGCTCATCTGTAACTAAACGTGTTTTGACAATAATTTCAAAAATCAATGTAATGCCACCTTGGTGAATGAAGGTATCAATTTCTATCAAAACACATGCAAATTCCTACATGCCTGTCTATGACATGGACTCTACATATAACATCATGTCTATGTATGACATGGGTTCCATCCTTCTGTACCTGCAGCTGATGCACGTCCTCCTCCCGACAAGGAAGATTGCTATGTTGGCAGTGGCTCTGACTACCGAGGCATGGTAACAGAGACCATCAGTGGGAAGAAGTGCCAGGCCTGGAGCTCGATGACACCTCACATTCACAAGAAGACACCTCAGGAATTCCCTATGGCGTGAGGCCCGGAGCATTGTTCAATAACATCACTACTGTCTGTCTGTAACTCTGTCTTTGTTTTTAACAACTGGTCATTGAAAGCCAAACAAAGTAATCTGTGATGCTTGAGAACATTGGAAGACACACCTTTAATGTTTGTCTCATAGCGATTTGAGAAGAAACCTGTGTAGGAACCCTGATAATGACAGAGCACCATGGTGCTTCACCACTGATCCCCAAGTTCGTTGGGAGTACTGTGCGGTGGACAAATGCCCAACACCTACCACATCTATAACAATGCCTGTCCAGGCCAATCCAGCACCCACTGAAATACCCTCAAACACTGACACAGGTAAGCGGCATGTAGCCTAGCATCTGACCAGTAACCGAAAGATTGCCAGATCAAATCTCAGAGAGCCAGAAGAGGTTGTTAACCGCATTTAACCCCAAGTCATTGCGGTAAATCAGAAAGTGTTCTCAGTAATATTACTGTGACTTTCAGATTGCAAGGTGGGCAACGGGGGGACGTACAGGGGGCCTACATCCATCACCATGACGGGGGTCACTTGCCAGAGGTGGAGTGCACAGAGCCCCCATTCGCACACCAGCTTCATGCCTGAAACCCACCCTGACAAAGGCCTGGAGTCCAATGTAAGTTCAAGAAATCTTCTTATAACACATTAACATCAGAGGAGGAGAAATGGGAATATGTGTTTTAATCTATTCGCTGTCCCTTTTTGCTAACAGAACTGTAGAAACCCTGACAATGATGTGAACGGCCCGTGGTGCTATACTACTGACAGAAACAAGAAATGGGACTACTGCCAAATCCCAGATTGTGGTAGGTGGTGGTTACTGAGACCTTTGTTTAGTCAATAGGATATCAGGATTGGCTGAGATGGTCAATATATCATGGCAGAAACGATTCTCAGTGGGGCAAGTAGGTTGTCTAGCAACCGGAAGGTCGGTGGTTCGATCCCCACATCCTCCTGACCAGGTGTCGAGGTGTACATGAGCAAGACACCTAACCCCAGCTTCTCCCGATGAGCTGGCTTGCATCTAGCATGGTTGACACCGCCGTCGATGTATGAATGAGTGAATTAATGGGTGAATGTGAGGCACTGTAAAGCACTTTAGTGGCCATTGATCAGAAAAAGCACTATATAAATGCAGTCCATTTACCATTTTTATTTATATGGTTGGTGTCTGTGTGACGTAGTGGACTAAGTTGCTGCATTGTAGGACAGTCTATGTCATGATAGTCAGTAGTTCGTGCCAGATTACAGTATGGGTTCTCCAGTTTTCCCTGGACCTCCAAGATAAGGCAGCACAAATTGGCATCGCACTGCCCAGGATTTGGGATAGATAAGCCGAATCATCTACCTTGCCACATTGCTCTCCAGCAACTTCTTGTGTGCAGGTCGGGCGCGGAAGTATAGTTGGTGAGCGTAATCATCCTGTACATGATCTGAATAAAGGCTTTTGTGTTGGATGAGCAGTGTGAAAAAGAATCAACAGCTCTGCGACATGTGGTTGGATGAAGCATGTGTACGCCAATGCATCGAATTGAGCATGCATTATGCTATGTACAGTTAAAGCTGTTTTTTTGGCTCAGAAGCTGGTGTAAAATGTGGGCAGCCAAATGCGAAACCTAAGAGGTGTTTCGGTCGCATCGTTGGAGGCTGTGTGTCCAAACCCTACTCATGGCCCTGGCAGATCAGCTTGAGGACCAAGTATGGAGAACATAATTTCCTTTTCCTGAACCATATTCATGTTTTGGTTATTGTATACAATCACAAATGAGCAATATTTCTTGAGAACTCAACTTCGTACCTCCCTGTACCTGTGTAGCACTGGCATCCATTTCTGTGGAGGAACTCTGATCGCCCCTCAATGGGTCCTTACTGCTGCGCACTGCCTGGAGAGGTGAGAGAGCCATTTTTGTCAAAGCCATTGTCAATTCCCTTGTCATGACAATTATTACTTAGCAACTGAAGCAGGAGCTGTGTAGTGGTGCCTGACTGTTTTCCTCCTACACAACTAAGATGCCTTGTTGAGTAAGGACTTGAATTACAATAATTTTTTCTTTGATTGTGTGAATTAGATCAAAGAGGCCATCTGCCTACAAGGTTTACTTGGGAATCTACACAGAGAAAGCAAATGAGCCATCCAAACAGGAGCGTAATATTGCAAAACTGATCGAGGCACCTGACTCGAAAGACATTGCGCTACTGAAACTGGAGACGTGAGGATATTGCAAAACAATATTTCAGACCGATTTGAATTTGTGGTAATTTTCTTGCTGTTTGAAAGTTGTAAATAGACTTGTGAAATTGGTTACAGCCCTGCACTCATAAATGACAAGGTGTTACCAGCATGCTTACCAGAGAAGGATTATGTTGTACCACCTGGAACAGAGTGTTATGTCACAGGATGGGGTGAGACACAAGGTAGGCATGTCAAATACGTTCTTTCCTTAATGACTGCTCTAATACTATGATTCGTTTTCAGAATATTAGTTTGTGGATGCAAATACATGTCTTCTTTTTAAAGGTTTCTGCCAGTAAACATTGTTCTGTGTTTCTAGGAACTGGTGGAGATGGGGTACTTAAGGAGACAGGCTTCCCTGTTATAGAAAATAAAGTGTGTAATCGTCCTGCATACCTAAACAACAGAGTTCGTGACCATGAGATGTGTGCCGGTAACATTGAGGGTGGAACAGACAGCTGTCAGGTATGTGCTCAACAACAGCTAGTTATAATAAAGTTACAGTATGGTCGGCGTGGATGGTTGTATAAAGCATTTTTCTAAATTCGGGCTCTGTTTAAGTATTACAAATTGCAACATTGAAAATTAAATTTAACTAATTAAGTAACAATTAAGCTGTCATTTGTATCATTAACGATGAAAGGACACCTTGTGAAACTACATTGGCGTGCTGAAAATCTAAGATGCTGATTAATTTGATCCCTGAATTTAAAGGAAAATTAATCGGTATTTGGCAACTTTATTCTCTCCCTGATACATTAATGTTCTTTATCATTAGTTCAGTTGATATAAAACAGCCGTTACAAACATCCACAAATATTAGCCACCTGTAACACCTTGGCAGGACTTGGCCAGGTGTAGCAGAAATAAGAGACTTAGATTGGACTCATGTAAATAATATGTGTGTTTTTCTGTTAAATGGTATATTGTGGTTCTTCATATTCCAGTCTACAGTACTGTTGTTTTCTGTTAGTTCCTGTTGAGTGTATTATGGAACTGTGGCACCACCCCCCTGAACACCAGAAACTATGTATAGGGTTCTACTCTGTTTAGTGCTTGTTAATTAATTCCTGATTGAATTCAGTCGCAAGATCTCATTTAAGCTCTGGTGATTCAGGGATGGGGTGTGGTTCATTGAGGATTCTGTAAGGTTGTCGTGCTGGTGTTTGCTTACGATTTTCCCCGAGTTTAAGTTATTGACGGCGTTCTGTATGTATTTCACTATTTTGTGTCTTCAGCACTTAAGTGTTGTAAGTGGAAAAAATATATATATTATACTGTTAGCCATGTGTAAGCTCTGTACATTAGTCGTGTCTACGCTGCGTTAGAGCGTAGTAATTTATGTATATCCTTTTGCTGCTACAGGACTTATCCGTCCGCAATTAGGGGAGATTCTATTGTTCAACATTGTTTCTAGAGTCATTAAACCCAACCAGTAATCTATTATCTGCCCTGGTCTTCCTTCTTCTCCACCACACCACCAGATCATGACACCACCACTAGCTAACTCAAAAGACCAAAAGAGTACAAATTAAATAAATAAATAAATAAATAATGATATCTTTAATTAAACAATTGCATTATTTAATTTTTTTTTTAAATATATAAATAATTAATCAAATATATCATTTTATTTAAAAGGTTTTAAAAACATATGATTGCATGGTAGATTAATGAGATAATTTTTCTAATGCTACTCAATTGTATTTCCCAATATACTGCCCTATTTAATAATTTCATATATTATTTCACAGTTCAAAATCGAATTCCAGAATTTCATGCTGTATATCATAATTTCATTAAGTTTAACCAAATCACATGTGATACTATATGTCAATCAACGCAAGTTGGTTATTTATTGTTAGTATTTATTTTGAAAAGTAGCATAAAAAACTATTTAATAATCATTTTCCTTGCATTCGTCAGTCATTTTAAAATAAAACAAAATATTTGTTTAATTATGTATTTATGTGTATTTATTTTAAAATAAAACATTATTTCATTTGGATTAATTTGGTCTTTCAAGTTATGGTAATTAACCTTACATCAAAATCATATATAGATTGATAATTCTTCAAAGTATGTAGGCATAATAACATGCTCACATTAGTTTTGGTATTGATTTTAGATAGCAGTGACTAAAGTTAATTTCTGTTTGTAATGGCTGTTAAAAAACAACTATAAATTGAGTTGTCATTTAAATGTGTTATTACGAGATTGGTTTTGATGATGTTTTTGATTTTTTCCAGGGGGACAGTGGTGGACCTTTGGTGTGCCATTCCCAGAACTCATTTGTGCTCCAGGGAGTAACATCCTGGGGACTGGGCTGTGCCAATGCCTTAAAGCCAGGGGTGTATGTCCGAGTATCAAAATTTACAGATTGGATTGACAATCAGATTAAGATAAATTCTTAAAACAAAACTATACATTCCATACTTTCCTCATATTGCAGAGTTCTTTAATACTTTAACTAATTAGCAATGCAATTATATTCAGGTACAAAATGGTGTTTGACATGTTACATATCAAAGCGCTGACATTCTGTAAAAGCCTCTGTGTCACTGAGATGTTAAATGGGAATCCTCTTTCTGTCAATTTTTGTCAGGTTTGTCAAAAATAATAAAGGTATATAATATTAACATGAATGGTGTATATAAAAGTTGGAATGATGACAAAATATTCTTAAAATATACTTTGATGAGAAGACCTATACAGTAGCGCATATAAATACCATTATCATTAAAGGAGAATTCAGGGCAATTTTAAAACGTAGCTCTGTTGTTTGAATATCTGAAGTGCTATCAGTAGCGAGAATTTTTTTGTCAGTTTCCCTGGTTATGTCCATAAACTACTTTAGTAACATTGATCAGCTGTAACCTTACACTTGCCTTCACAGCTGCCAACAGTTCAAGAGTTCAAGAGTTATCACGCATGAGCATAGGTAACTAAGCAACAGTGTAGACTTTTATTGTGGAAATATACGTTTTGGAATATTAGATTGTATGACTTTGACAATAGACTAGTGTGGAATTCATTGGAAAATCGGAAATAAACAGAGGTATGTACACTGACTGATTTGTTCATCTGTACGTTCGCTGTGTTCACTATAAGGAATCACTGCACATGGCTATGCACTAGTAATGACTTTTCGAACATGTTTAGAGGCTCAAAGCACATTTTAAAACTTGCCCCGTAAATGCGTAATGGTTGTATACTGGAACAGGAGGTAAACACGGTTTTGGGAATACAAATTGTTTGAGTTATTCTTGCTACTGACAGCACTTTGTTTTGAAATCGCCCGGAATTCTCCTTTAAGATCTTAATTTGGTAACATCAAATAAGTAAATACATTTTGGTAAGCTATATAGGATATGCAACATACATTTATAACTACTGTTTATGAGTTCAGTATGTAGTCCGTGGGGAAGAGGCGTTGCAAGATGGCTCACACGCCTATTGATTCTTTGCTGGCCTTCATGTGAGTGGGCAAGAGATTTGTCAGCTGTTGACCCTCCAGACCGTTTTCTTAATGCCTGTTCAAAAATAATGATGTAAAATGAATGGTTTCTAAACAAACAGTGTTCTTAACTTACAGTGAAATTTGGTTTAATTTGAAGTGTTAAAGAAAATCTCACCTTTTTGGGAACTCAATGTCATCGAGGGTCTCGGGAAGTGCGACGCCTCTCGTCTCCGGTAACAGCAAGACCAAACCACCAGCAACAAATGCTATTGCCCCTGTATGGTACAACACAACATTAGAACACATTAGGTTAAAGAAAGCAATGGATTCAGCTGTGTACACATGTTATACCAGGTTGATAAGGTTTTAACCATGTACCAAAGATGATGAGTGGTAGCTCCAGCCAGATAGCGGCTAGTCTATAGAGAAGAAACGGGGCCACGATGCCTCCAATATCACACAGAGAGGAACAGACTGACACACCCAGGCTCCTGAGGAGAAAAACAGTTGTTGTGTTCTATATAATACATTTATTCTGCTCCTCTCCATATTAAACCAGTACCTGACATATGTAGGGTACAATTCAGTGTTCACAAACACCACCATCTCAAAAGCTATTGTAATGCCCAGCCGTCCAATGCAAGCCACAACTGTTTTGACCCAGTAGTAACCTAAAAGTGAGAAAAAGACTTGACAATGTCTGTGGACGCTTGTATGTACATTACATATGATGGCAAAACTATATTCAATCACATTTTTTTCTTCTGATTTTGCAAACTTACTATCTGGGATCATAGCAGTGATGAAGCATGATGCTCCAGCTACAATGTTAGCCATTGCAAAGGGAATACGGCGTCCAATACGATCGATGGTAAAGAGTATAAGGAAGGCAGCTGGGAACTCAACCAGGCCAGATATGAGGAAGTCAATGTACAGATTTCCTCCTGTGATTCCCACACGCATAATAAGTCCCTGGTAGACTACAGCACTGGTGAACCTGTAAATGTGTTTATACAACCTCACAATAGGTACTGTATATAATTTAAGCTCAAGTCAGTAATTAGAAAATGTAAAAACAAATGTTACCAGTTGAACATGAGGATGAACGTGTGTTTTCTCATGTTTGGTGTTCTCACCAGATCCAGGAAAGAGGCAGATGGTATTTCTGCATTGTCATCAGTCAATGTCTGTAAGACATCAGGGAGAATGAAAGTTGTTTTTAATTCTAGTTTAACACTGTCTTTTGGATATTGAAACACCTCCTACCTCAATGTTCTCGGATAGGTTTTTCATGTTTTCCGTTGCTATTGCCATGGTGATCTTCTTAGCTTCAGTTGAGTTGTTCTGGGACAGCAGCCATCTTGGAGATTCTGGGATCAGCCTGGAAGCAATTGTGATCATTTTTAGAAGCATGCAGACATAGAGATTAGTAGGGTATCGCCCATGGACATTGTCGTCCTACCACAGGCTGGTTCAATATCTGTAAAATGATCTCAGATCATACCAGTAATAGGTCAGAAATAGGATGTAGGGCACAGTGTAGGTCACTTGCAGCCAGCGCCAGTCAGTAATAAAGTAGGCAATGAGGGTCAAGATGAGAATGCCAAAACTGAAGGACATCTGTAGCATCATGCCTACCGTCCTCCTGTAATTAACTCCAACCAGTTCAGTGACTGAGGAAAGAGGGAAGAATTTCCGTCAGTAATTTCATATGTTATTCCACAGTATAATTGAGGTGCATTACGTCTGGGTTAATAATAAAGTGTATGAAAAAATAAGTACCTACAGTATTGGCTAAAATACACAAATCATTTGTTGCAAATGATTTGACAAAATCTTTTACTGTAGTTAATCTATCAACTTTTGTAGGACAAAGGTAGTTTTTTTCATACTAAGGACATATGCAGACATCCAGCTTCCCTTCACAGCAAAGCCAAAGACTGTACGAAATACAAGAACGGATATATAGTTTGGAGCCACTGCTACCAGTATTCCAGCAACCCCATTCAGAATGTTGGACACCACAAAGCTCATTTTTCTGCCGAATCTACAAAGTAAAAAAAAAGAGTAAAATTAGGAACTAAACAAATCATTCTTATTTTGCAATTTTAGAAGTAAATTTACCTGTCAGCCAGGTATCCAAAAGTTATGCTTCCAACAAGGAAGCCCAAATTGAGTGTCGCCTGGAACATGTCTACTACCCAGGCATCACCACAGACCAGGTCAAACTGAAGTGAGGAAATACATTATAATTCACTAACAAATATTGTCTTTTGGTGCGTCAGAGAAAGTTCTCACCTCTGTCACAAAGGTCTGCCGGCCGTTGTTGTCATACTCCCAGCCTTCCTGGCAGGAGGTCAAGGGAGCTTTGCTGTGTTGGATGTCAGTGAAGTTAGACTCAATGTTGTCACATGTCAGACCCGTAGCGTTCCAGTCCAGGTCATAGCGTTCACAAGGACTGTGGATCAACACACCTGATGTGTTCACTAGAGGGACAGTGATCTGTCTAGTGTCCTTCAGGCTCCAGCCACAGCTCTGCTGGATCTGACTCACTGCTGCGTCCCGGCACCAATGCTCTGGGGTGAACCCCAGAAACACAATGCCTACATAAACACCAGAAAATGGCAAAAAAACCAGACACAGCAGAGCCAAGACACGCTTTTGGCAACGACCAAAATTCCCTGCCTCGTCCAGGATTTCATCGAAAGTGGTCATCGTTGAAGAGTTGGGAGATTGCATGCTAGACTGCTTTAGTAACCTGTGCAGCGAGTTTTTAAGGTCAGTACAGATCAGGGGCGGACTGGGACACATTTTCAGCCTGGGAGATTGATGGCTCCAGCCCATTTTCTAATGGGGTTAAATAGTAACTGCAAATAGTCTATCCACTTTCAATGTGTAATTTCCTACTGTACATGTTTCATTTACTTATTTAGAGAGACAACTGAGGACCCATTTCTCAATATTTAGGTCTCTTTTTCAAAGCTCTACACACAGTTATCATAACCAACTTTCAGTGTTGCACAGCAGTTCATTTCACATCCAAAATGCACTAAAACTACCTTAACAAATCAACTCATTTTTCCATAACACTAGCAACAGTTGTCACCCAACATGACTCATTAAAAAATAACCTAAGCAACACAAAGAACAGATTATTTCTATTCAAAACAAGAAAAACCCCTCTACACTCTTTAGAATGAACTAAAGTGTATATTACAGGGGTATTCAAATCATACCCTATGAGGTCCGGAGCCTGCTGGTTCTGTTCTTCATCATAAATTGCATTCACCAGGTCTAAATAAAACATAGGTTAAAGTGTTGCAATGAACAAATGGAGTGGAACTGGCTTCGAGGTCCAGATTTGGTGATGAGGGGGCTACACCAACCACTGATACAGATACAGTAGCAATGCTAGTTAACCTGTGACCAAATGCATAATACAGGGTTATCATCCACATCACATGTAGAAAATTGCTGTATTATTCAATGTTGTGTTATCCTATGTAGGTATTTAAATAAAGTTTTGAAAAAGTATGTAAACATGTACAAATTGACCAAAACAAAGTTTAGGTGGTGGTACTGTCTGAGTGAGAAAACAATTTATGTAATTTGAAATATTTAGTCACTGAATGCATTTTGTGCCAAAGCCAACGTTTAGCCCACAGACTGCTGTTGTGAGAAGGGTGTTCCTGCACAACCGGAGGCTGCAGTTTTAAGACCCCAGTTCTAGGACAACAGTTTCAGGACCCTAGTTTTTTGTGTCTAGATTGCAGAGTGATACAGACAGGAGATTTTTACTTTCTAGCACTAAATCTATAAGCCTTACCCAAACCCTACCCTAACCTTAACCACTCCAAAACCTTGCTGTTAAGCCCTTCTAAAATATTTTAACATGCTACTGTGTGAAGAGTGAAGCCCAACTGAATATCTGGATATTTTAATCCGTAGTGGACATCATTTCACCGTCTATCATTCTACTGTCTAATATTTATTTAAAATTAACCAAAACCTCTAAATTAGTAAAAGTCTATAGATGGGAAGGTTATTAATGTGTAAGTTTCAAGCGTCAACACAAAAAACTAGGGTCCTGAATCTGCGGTCCTAGAACTGGGGTCCTAAAACTGCAGCCTCCGGCTGTGCAGGAACATACTACTGGCTGTTGTGCTCACTGTGTGAAGAGATTTGACCTACTAGCACCCCTTAGTGGTACAGAGCACTGCCGTTGTGTAAACTGGATGCAGCGTTTTTTGATGCATTTGTTTTCGGGGTTTGTGTGCTTTTCTATTTGTGTCGTTTCTATATTTGCAGCGTGTTTATGCATTTGGTTGTTGTGTTGTGTGTATTTGCAGCGCGTTGGCTGTATTTGGTTGTGTTGTGTATATTTGCAGTGCGTTTGCTGAATGCTGCACGTGTTGTCAAATGAATGAATATGTTTTCTTAATTTGCTTGTGTTTTGTCTATTTGCATGTGTTTTCTTTAAGTTGCTGGGCGTTTGCCCCATAGATTGTATAATTACTGGATGGAGCCATCTGTGACGTCACCTATCAGTTTTTTAGATCTGATTTGGGTCATCGAAAAAGACAACCTTATTTTTTTGGTAGGTTTTAAAAATATATAATGTAGTTGAGAACTTTCATACGTGCCCGTGAACGTTTGTTGTTCTATTGCAGAGTTTACTTCAACTTTCTAAATAAATGTTTGGAGAAAATCTGTTGTATTTTGATAGTTTTCAGGATTTTCCTGAAATTGTTATATGTCTTTGTCTTTAATGACTATTAACGCCAGGGGTCTTAAAAATAGTGTAAAACGCAAGGCTTTGTTTTTGTTTGCAAAGAAAAATAAGACTGACTTTTTTTTTTTTTCAAGAATGTCCCTCAAATGCAAATGACTTTAATTATTGGAGGTCACAGTGGGGAAATGACATATGGTTAGCACAGGATCAGAACACTCAGCTGGTGTAGGAACCTTCAGGGACAATTTCAATGGGACTATTAAAAATACAGACCTAGACTCTTCAGGGCATTTTCTCATAATGGTAATTACTAAGGTTAATCATACCATAATCATTATTAACATCTATGGTTACAACTCCTCTGTGGAGAATAACTTGCTTCTTGATACCATAGAGGATAACATCTCATACTGGTTGAATAAATACCCTTATGCTTCTTTAGTTGTAGGAGGAGACTTTAATATAACGATGAATAACACTTTAGACAGATGGCCACCGAGGAGTTCAGGGTCTCCTAACTCTGTGTTAAATTGTCTCATAGATAAATTTGACCTGGTTGATGTTTGGAGGGAACTGTATCCACATAACTGACAATATACCTGAGTCCAAAGAGGAGTGTTCCAGACAATCCATAATTGACTACTGGCTAGTATCCAGATGCTTGACAAGGAACAACATTTCAGTCAATATCAGTAACCCTCCACTGACTGACCATTACCTCTCAATAAATTTTAAATCAATCATTTGGCCCGAAGGCCTCATTTTGGAAACTTAAAAATTCCCTCCTTGAGCATGAACAGGTCAAACAAAGAGCCAAAGACTTGATTTAGTACTTTTGGATTGAAGCAGAATCTCAGAAGGCTTACGAGAATAATTGGGAGCTTCTTAAATATGAGCTAGGAAAATTTCTCAGGAGGTTTGGCAGTGATCTCGCCAAGGATAGAAGAAAAGTTGAAGACGAGGTTATTGAGCGGCTAGCTTTTATTTCCCAACGAGAGTCTCTATCTAATGAAGAAAGATGTGAATATATAAGCTTACAAGATAAATTGAATTATATTTACAAATCAAAAGCTAAGGGAGCCTATATCAGATCAAGAAAAAAATGGATGGAAGAGGGTGAACAAAACTCACAAAAAATGCACTTGCTACTATAGCAAGTATATAAAAAATTGGTTTTGGAGACGGTTTTTGCAAAACATTCAGGACATTGTATCAAAATGGTAGTAGTGTAGTCAAACTGGAATTTGGCACTTGCCCTAGATTTAATGTGTCACGAAGTATCAAGCAAGGCTGCCCAATCTCCCCTTATTTGTTTTTGATCGCCTCCCAACTCCTAGCTCTACATGTCTCCAATAGTGCTCTAGAAGGTATAACTCTGGATGAAAGAAGTATTATCCTTAGTCAACTGGCTGATGACACAACCATCTTCCTGAGAAATGCCTCCCAGATTTCCCCAGTGATAGAGCTGATAAGAGAATATTCACAAGCATCAGGTCTCAGATTAAATTTAAGCAAATGTGAACTACTGGCAGTCAAAGAATGTGATGTTTCAGCTATATGTGATATCTCTGTGAGGGATCAGGGTACATAACTTGGAACAAAAATAACTAAAGACCAGAATATATGAAGTCCAATACATTTTTGCCCAATCATTGAGAAAACAAAAAAGAAGTCAAACTCTTGGCTACTGAAAGACTTAACTTTAAGAGGAAGAATATTACTAACAAAAGAAGAGGGTTTATCCAGACTTGCTTATTTGGCTGCATCATTTGAAGTTGATAGTGGGATATCGACAATAATTGACAATATGTTATTTAATTTTGTGTGGAAAAATAAGACTCATTGGGCCTGATTTACTAACACCAGCGCAGTTTGCACTGCGTCTGTTTATGCGAGTTCGGTAATTGCGCACGCTATGCTTCCACATTTAGCGTGGTATTTATCAAACCCGATACCCATTACGCAATCAGCGCATACTCCGCCCTCCATTAGCGCGCCTCTAAAAGCGCAAACAATGGCCCCGTATGTATCTATCATGG
>JACXGM010012748.1:0-14469 GCA_016801145.1 Umbra pygmaea
GTCACCGTGCCCTCGCCTGTCACCGTGCCCTCGCCTGTCACCGTGCCCTCGCCTGTCACCGTGCCCTCGCCTGTCACCGTGCCCTCGCCTGTCACCGTGCCCTCGCCTGTCACCGTACCCTCGCCTGTCACGTGCCCTCGCCTGTCACCGTGCCCTCGCCTGTCACCGTAACCTTGCCTGTCACCGTAACCTTGCCTGTCACCGTAACCTTGCCTGACCATGACCCTTCCCTGGTACTTAACATTTTCCCAGAGCCTGCCCTTTTCCCAGAGCCTGCCCTTTTCCCAGTGCCATGTCCCGCTACTCTCCCAGTGCCATGTCCCGCTACTCTCCCAGTGCCATGTCCCGCTACTCTCCCAGTGCCATGTCCCGCTACTCTCCCAGTGCCATGTCCCGCTACTCTCCCAGTGCCATTGTCTGCCCCTGTCCCAGTGCCAGTGTCTACCTTAGCTTGATACTGTTATTGATATGCTGGCCTGACCCATGCTTTGTTTATTATTCTTCTATCTTGGAGTATCCTGTGCCTCTGTTTTGGACCTATAGTACCTGTTTCTAATAAACAGTGTTTTTTCATACTTTTGAGTAGTCATTACATTAGGTAAACTGCCTTTTCCTTGGAAAATGTACATGTGTACAAATCTCTTGGTTTGCACGATATTTACGTATGGCCATGAGAACACCCTGCAAACTATCATGTTTGGTTCATAGTGGTGGTGTTTACATTTGCATAAAGCCATAGTTTTATTTTTTATTTTGTGTGTGTGGGAGGAAGGCATGGACCATCAATATTAGCATAGTTTTGCCCCACCCTTTTGTTTTTAAATGTGTGCACATTCACTCCCCCACAAACCCCCACCTTACGAACACACACACACATACACCTATCCTTAACAGAACCAACCACAAAGTCATATTGTTCCATTGTTCGGAGTTTCACAGCAGCTTCGAATGGTTTGAATCCATGGCCCTCTTTGGTTGTGGATCCAGTCTCTTCTTTACATTGAATGTTATAATGGGCCTACCAGGTGCTGGATCAGTTTAAGATGGTATTTCATAGCACCTAAGCTAACCACCACAGTCTAGGTTTGAGTCTATGGGCAATGTAAAAAAGATATCATTCCCCTCTGACTCCATAGACTAAGAATTATTCATATCAATGGGGCTGATACAATTCAATTGAAGATAATTTTAATGTGGATAAAAATACAGTTGACTTGTCTAAAGATTTTGTGACATCACAGAAGGTTCATGAATCTCACATATCTCCAGTACCACCCCTCCCCCATAAATGAAAGTAGGTTGCTTCCAAATTGTCTGCCCTGCTGAATTTTCCTTCATCCTCACCTACTTCCTGCTAGCATATGTTCCTCTAAGGCTAAACAAATGCCAGCCAAAGAAAGCTCCTGAATAATAGAAGTTTCCCAAACCCCTACAGGCAGACACTACAGATAGAGATGTACTGTATATGTCCATATATGGGCCTACTTCCTCCTCATCTCTTTCAAATATAGTCTGGTTTAACCAGACTTAAAGCTGCACACCATTATCTTACTGAAAATATTGCTTTGATGTCCAGGCCACTTTATTTTTTCATGACATTTTCTGCCAGCCAGGCCCAAAGAGATATATTCTGAAATAATATCCAGGTTAATGTTTGTTGTAGCATTCTAATTCTTAATATTATGGCAAGACATGTTAAAACAGACCTTAACAGAATTCCTATTGTGGTGTGCTCTATAAACACTTTTGTAGGTTTAAAATTATGTGCTTTGTAAGGATACAATAACCAATGACCAATGAATCTTAGTAGAGGAGCACAAGGGTGGATCCCGGACAGGCAAACACCATGTGGTGGTGTTTAGTGTGCGGCTTTGTTGATGTGTTTGTTTGCCCGTTCTCTCCACTAGCTGGCCTCCCCAGCCTGTCCTACTCTCTTCTGTACACACTCAGTGCACCGAGGGGCTTGACGCAAACCTAGAGGCTGGGATGGAGCTGCCTCGAGGGCTGACAAAGACACATGACTAGGGAGGTGGAGGAGCCTGGGGGGCTGAGTCTCTGTTACAGGACAGACAGCGGCTAGCCCCCAGACATCTTCACAATCTCCAGAAAACGTATGTCCCAAGAGCCTTCTTGGCTCACAGCTTCCTGATCGCTAAATGTCTGAATACAACGGTTCAGCACCTTGTTTTGCACAAGTCCAATTCGTAAGTGTCTCAGAGTGCTGATCTATGGTCACAGCCTCCAGTGTGAACGGAACAAGATTCGGAATGATGTAAAAGGTCAAATTGATCCTCGATCAGCACTCACTTGTCTATCTCTAACCCATTAACCGAGGACTTTAATCAGTTAATGTCCAGGGATAGATTTAATCCAGTAATGAAAGTAAAGTCCTTCTTACTCATATGGGCAGTCAAATGATGTCATTGAATCAAATGACATTTCTATTCTAACGTAATGTTTGTGTTTTCAGTTTCTGGTTACATTTTAGCTAGGGATGCACTCGCAAATAGTATTTAGGGAAAAAAATGTAAACGCTTTAATTGTGGCAGAGGTTTTCCAAGCGATTTCGCTTTTGTCTGAATAGGCATCCCATTTGCTCGCGTCGAAAAGTTTAAGTCATGTGTGTTATTATTTGATTAGGTATTCTCTGTTGCAGTAACAATAAAAACAAATATGTTATTTACTGCATTTGTTGTATATCCAGGTATCATCTAATGTACAAACAAAAACAGAATGTTTACCTATATTTTTATCATCACATAATTTATTGTGATTGTGATTTTGATCCATTTAATCAAAATGTTTCTAAAGATAAATGTCTCCTCTCATGGTGGTGGGACAGAGACAGCCAAGAGCCAGTGACCAGAGCAGTGCTTGAAGTGGGGAAAAAAAGGTGCCGGTACACTCTTGCATTGGCAAATGGTTAGGACATTTGAGATTACTACAGTGAAAAACAAAACTTTGAGAAATTGCTGGTACAACTACAATGTATTGTTATATATAACAACATAAATGTATTTATTTAAACAAGTCGTGTGTGTGTGTTTGTCCCTTGACCAACAGTCAGGCCATGCATGTGTTTCGTGTAAAGCATGTAAACCATGATGAATAAGGCTTTTTAATGCAATTGTCAAGCCCCCGGGGCTCCTGGACCAGTGTGCAAAGTTTGGAGGCAATACAAACAAGTCAACATTAAAATGCTGCACCCACTTCTTACAAAATTTCTATACATTTTTGAAATCCCAGCTATTTTTTACATCCTGTCTGTAATGTGTTTAGTAAAAAAGGCGGTTACATTTTATTTGGAGAGTCCGAAATTCCATCTGTAGGTGCTTTACGGATAGTTTGTTGATGATATGACTATCAACAAACTGTCAACAAACTATCTGTTGATAAATGACTAATTGTGTAGTTTAAGGGTAGGGGTAAGTTTAGAATATGTTTTAGGGTAATGGTTAGGGTTAACATTAGGGGAAGGTTTAAGTTTAGGATTAGGGTTAGGTTTAGTAGATAGTTTGTTAAAGTATTGTTGATAGACTGCAGATAATCTGTAGAGCATCTACAGATACACTTTTTAAAATCTCAAAATAAAGTGTTACCAAAAAGGCTACAGTCTAAAAGACAAGACCGACTTTGAGGCACTATAGCTCCGGCTGTGTTTAACCCACTAGGAGCCATCACACATTCTCTGCGTCTGATCTTCATCTTTCCAACGGCACCAAGCATGTACGAAATAATTGCGAACGTTGGGAGGCTGTGAAGGGTTTTAATTAACTTTTGAAGCTCATGAATCGTACCAGATGTTTCTGTTGGACTTGGACCTCTTTTGACGTGTCTAGCTCTGGAACACGCATTCTTTTAGTACCTTTCTGAAGCCAGGCTTCATAACGACTTACAAAAAACAGACTTCTTCTTCAAGAAACTTTTGACTTTTTTGGTTTTCAACAGTGAAAAATCTGTTACGGTCAGGCAACAGCCGCAGGCATCAGATTAACATCAGACAGCTTTTTCGAACTAGCGTCCGTGGAGAAGCGAACTTGTGATAGGGTGGGCCGACTGCTTGCCTTTACGCGATTCGTCAAGAGATCTGATGTCATGTAGTGCCCTCTGGATAATGTAGTGTATGTAACGTTAGGATCATTACCAATCTCTCTGACACTGACGCTTTCTCTGTCAGTGTGATTGAGTACCGGCTACCTGGTGGTACGCAAGAAAAAGTGCAGGTATGCGTACCGGTGAGTACCGCCCCACTTCAAGCACTGGACCAGAGACAAAACAACAAAGGGCTCTATGGTACTGATAGGCATGATGGCTCTGCAAAACATCTTCAGGATTTCTAAGCCACATACAACGTCAGGCACCTTTCTGTCATCAGACACTCTTTCAATCATGTTTAGCCTCTGATTCAGGTTCATGTTTGCCAGGGGAAAAACACCCAGAAAAACAGGATGTGACCCTCTGAGCCTGTTGGACCCTGGTGAGGATGTGTGACGGTATGGGGGGGGGGTGACACGTGAGCGAGGTGCAGTCTGGCACCTCTTTCCTGACACATGATCCCTCTGTCACAGCGCTGGCCCGGTACCGCTGGGGCACAGGACCCCTGCTGGCGTGACAAAGACTCTGCTCTGGTAGAATTGACCACAGCCTGATCGCTGTCTGACAGTGCCAGACCTCAGACCACTGGCTGACCACAGCCTGATCACTGCCTGACCACCCCAACTGCTGCTGG
Organism: Umbra pygmaea; assembly: GCA_016801145.1. NCBI lineage: Eukaryota > Metazoa > Chordata > Actinopteri > Esociformes > Umbridae > Umbra > Umbra pygmaea. The sequence continues at coordinate 4,730 of JACXGM010012748.1, forward strand.
ACTGCTGTTTTTACTGCCCACTCTCTGGAATGACACACAAATACACAGACACACACTGACCTCTCATCATTCAGATATCATTACCCTTCAGAAGTAGACTGTTTCATTACAAGCATCTTTCTGTGAGCTGCTCACTTGCAAAACATCTCATCTGCCCATAGATAATTATGCATTCCTTCCCTGCATATGGGCCACATTAACTCCAGTGGAGACCTGCCGAAAACATCCACCCGCAGTAGACAGGTGCCTTGGTTCCCCTCCGACATGCATATGTATAAGACTGCATTTCACCACTCAGACGATTTGCATAAAAGATGATGGGCGCATAACATCAGGCCTGATTTGCAAATGCATGTTGCATAATGGGGTGGGGGGGGGGGGTTGGGGCATGTGAAGGTTGCACGTTCCAACATCTCTCTCGCTCTCCTTCTGTCTGTACACTTTTTTTTCTGTCAACAGAACTTCCTGATTATTTGTTTAATATTTCACCTGGAGGCACCTGAGTTTTTCACTGAATTAGTACCACAACAGGTCTGCGTAGCGCCACAGGAACGTGGCGAGTGTCTTTCTGAGTAAATGATAACGAGAGAAAAATGGATGGCACTGGCTCACTGAATTTCTACGCTCTACTGGGAGAGAACAGCTAATACTCAGAGAATGGAGAGCTCAAGTTAGTCAGCTCTCATTCGACGCCGGTGATGTATGTGCTATAAGTGGGTGTTTTGGATTGTGTACAAAAATGGTGTGTTTTTGTTTGCGTACTGAATGTCTGTGTGCAAAAGGGCTTGTTTTTTTCACTATTTACAGATGTGTGTGTGTTTGCACGACTCTCATCGCAAGATCTACTAGTATCGCTTGCCATCCAACTAGGGGGCTTGGCATGGAGGAAGTTTGTGAGTGGTTCAGTTTGCAGGGGTTTGATTTCTACTTTAGATGTATTGATTCTGTCAGAGCTCCAGAAAGCCTGTTCGGGCGTACCAGGATCAGAGTCGATTTGACAAAATAATCAGGTTTACCTAGCCAGCCTTTGACAACAGAAATATTGGGCCTACAAGAGTATAAGTTATGTTACATACACAAATTAATGGAGGACCAAGTCTGCCAAAATAAGAAATAAATAAATAAATAAATATATGCATCAATAAAAATATTTATACATAAAAATATACATAAAAATATAAAAATATAAAATTATACATTTATTAATCAATATTATTTCCCTATTTATTTATTTCTGTGATAATTTATTTAAGTTTTTATACATTTTTATATTAATTTATTTCCATATTCTTTTATTTCTGTATTTATTTATTTCCGTATATATTTATTTCTGTATTTCCAGATCCTTAAGCTAATGAGGAGGCTGTCAATCAAAGCATGTCACGGTGTCACCTTTTCCCATTGGTTGATCGGTATCAGAGTGTTAAGATCGATTTTACATGCCTAGATTACTACGTTAGTAGTCTCTTGCCAGAGATTTGAGTCTTGGCTACCCTAGTTGAAAATGCTAGCTTTGGTTATTATTTGATTATTAACTTTTTTGCGTGGAGGGTCTTGCTGAAAGTTTATTGCAGTAAGCAGCATCTAGAAACAGAAGTTGACCCTGCCGTGTAGGAATTTGGATGAAGTGTGATCATTGCCTTAATTTTTCGATATACGATTCCGTTAATGCCGGAGCAGTCGAACGCCCTTCTCATTGTAGCCTATCCATTTCATCAAAGAATAGAACTGCCAGTGCAATGTTCCGTTGTCTTGAAAACACACGCACACCAAGTCAACCACACACACACAGAAACTAAGTTCACCAGAGCGAGAGAGCAGCTAAGGTAGTTAACAGAGCACAACAGGTGACATCGAAGCCACAAAAAAACGCAACTAATCGGCACAGTTAGTTGGATTTTCTGTTTGTGACATTGCATCTCGTTTTGGGGTTGGTGAAAGAATCATTTATCCTACAAACCAACCCCGTGTTGTACCCTTGGTTCCTCCCCAGCTGCGTTTTTTACGTTCACAATCTATTTCTATCACAGGTTTCTATCTCCCGTTCTTGGCTTGCTTGCTATGGCTGAACGATTAAGTCCCGCCCTCTCATTAGCTTAAGGATGTAGAAATACGGAAATAAATATATGGAAATAAATAAATACAGAAATAAAATAATATAAAAATAAATAAATACAGAAATAAATGATCACAGAAATAAATAAATAGGGAAATAATGTTGATTAATAAATGTATAATTTTATATTTGTATATTTTTATGTATATGTTTATGTATAAATATTTTTATTGACGCATATATTCATTTATTTATTTATTTCTTATTTTGGCAGACTTGGTCCTCCATACAAATGTACACGCATGCACATAAATGCAGTGCACATACACCCACGCGTACTGTACACACACAAATATAAATCTTCAGATTTATCAATTCAGGGAGAAAAAAATGGCGGGTCTGCCACAATAAAAACCATAAATGAAGAAAAAAAAAATACACTTCAGATTCAAACATTTGAACAACAAGCACAAAACAAGACATTTAGTATGTTTCTTTTCAAGCAAAATCCCCAGCACACACACACACTCCTGACGGCTAAAGTAAATCCTTCACCGTCACATACACAGTGTCTCACACTTGATAATCCCATCACAAGCAGTACATACACACACCTCCTGTGGTCCTTCTGAGTCAGCAGAAACACACGCCCGACACAGGGAGGCCTGAATAAATCTTCATTTAAGATTGCATACAGAAATGTGGTGCGAGGTCGTGCATGCATCAGCAAATCTATGACGGCTTGCCGTTTGTTTCGGATCTATTATTCTCCCCTACGACGACCGCATTCAGACGTTCAATCACCGCTCCTAACAATGACTTACACTGGACCGACAATGTTGGCTCAATGTTCCATTCATGTTCTGACAGAAAACATAACAAAAAAAAGGGAAGGTTCCAAATTGACAGTTTCCCCCTGCAGTTCTAAATGGAACACTGAAATTAATAGAATGGAGAATGACATTACAGGTGCTGCCTGGGTCTTCTGTAATTAAGATTTTAAGATGCTAAATGAACCTCTCATTTTGGGCTGGTGGTGGTTTCACACACTTTTCACTATCATACCTCAGTTAGCCATGAAATTCCAAGTTTTAAAGCGAGTGGTTTTGACGACCTGGCCACAAATCAATACATACACAACATAATTTTCAGAAACTCTATTTGACCACTACAACCAGTGGTCAAAACACTTCGGACAGCAACTTCAATCTCAAATTTTTTAAAGGTGGCCAATGTAATAGCAATATAATGTTCTGATGGAACACACACGTTTCCAATGATGTCTTTCTCTTAAATCGAGGTTGGGAGACGAAGGCTGCTCTCTGAGACAAGGCCCAGCAAATGTCGGCCTATTTGGCCAATCGCCTTGTGGAAATCTCATTTGCTGCGCCAATGGCACATTTATGCACCTCCTCACTGGCCTGTCCCTTTGATTGGACACTTCTAATCCTCTCGCTCTCAAGTTCTCATTCTCTCGCTCCATCTTTCTATCCCACTTTTTCTCAGATTCTCTCTCTGTTCTCCAAAGCTCCTCCACTCTTCCTAATCCCATAACTGTATTTAAACCTGTCTTTCCCTTGTGTACACCTGCCCTTGTTATTGTGAGCAACTTATTCGCCTAAAGATTAGAAAGCTTCTGCACGTGTGGATCTCCATCGATAAATATGTTTATTCTCTCTACACAATTTACACTAGGTTAGTTGAACATTTCTCAATCTCTCATTTCATCCAGTCAGTTTTTTTACAAGCAGCTCGTCCCTCATACTGCAGCCTATATCTACATCTGAGAATAACTTGACGAACCCTGCAGGTATTTAAACAAACATTTCTACACAACAGCTTAACCATAGAAATAGACTCACTTGATGGTGTAGTGAAACAACGAACCCAAGCTTTCCCAACCTGAGATCCACTATTTGAATGAGCCAACGTTGGCTCAGAAATTCTATGGAAAATTCTGAAATTCTATGGAATTACGTTGTCAGGGAACTACTTAGAAAACATAAATTACGTTAAATAGCAACATATTTCATACATCCATTGTTTGAGTGAGCAGAACCGGATGAATTAACTCTGATACACCACGGGGGGGGCAACTCCATATTAATTCCGATGGTTTTCAAATGGGATATCCAACCAACTCATAAGTATGATGGTCATGTCCACATAATTTTGGCTATATATATGTATATGTCATTATTTTCAGTGACTCATTGTCTAGAGAAAAGAAATGTATCAAGAATAATTTTCACTGTCAGAAATGTTCACAATTTGCTAATATATTTTCCCACTTAACAGAAAGGAGAGAATACCAGACATAAAAGAATAGAAACCCAACCTTGGGAAGAGAGCATTTGTTTTGATTTCCACTCAACGACACAAACATATATCATATAAAAACAATAACTCTGGAAACAATGCCTTTCCCCACAGGACACATAATAAAACAATGCATTTGCCTGTAAAGATAAATGTGTGGTTGGTTGCATTGAGGTCTTGGCTATGCTGTAAAAGGGTTTATATAAAACAATCCTGAAATTAGTCAGCTATTTTCATTCCAATCATATCTTTAGCCCTGTAAACATTTTACCATCACTATTATTTTGTTCCACTGAATAGAGCCCAGCACAATGAAGGCATACCAGCACACATCATACTTCCTGAGAACAGCATGTCCTGGAACATTTCAAAAGGAGTTGATAGTTAGACAATAAATACCTCAATAGCTTCCTAAATTTTAAATATAGTCCTGACATGCCCAGGTAAACGTACAAAATGTTGCACATTCTTCAAACATTATAGTCCTAGTCATTGCAACATGATTGCCTTCTAATTTGTCTCCCTGAAAACTATCCTCATGCCTTTTTTAAATGACATAAAACAACAATCACAATAGAATAAAAGTCTTCAAAACCACTGGAGAGGATAATTGCTTCGCAGGCACAGTTTATGAAAAATACTTGATGCCCAAACAAGCTTGTTTTCAATACATATTCATATCCCCTGTTGCAATGCAACAAACATATTACCCATCCGGCCATAATCCACAATGGTGACACTCATTTCAGAGTTGATTGTAGCCTGCCAAACACGTTGAAACATGGAAAGTAATGCTACGTACTTATCCAGTACTGGCGTTTTCAATGCACACATTATCTGAGCGCTTAGCGACATGACTTTCAAAGATGCCTCTAAAGAACGCTTAAGGATGGTTCCCAACTTCCTTAAAAGTGTAATAATAACTTGCCATTATAATATATTTTACAAAATTGTCATTCTGTTCAGTCTGTAATGAAAACTAAAAAGCCAAATTTAATGTGCTATCCTCATCCAGACAACACAAACATTTTTATTATGATGATCAAGCGTACATTAAAACATTACACAACATTTAATATTAACGCAACATCAAGTATTGATGATATGCACAGTAGAGTGAAAACATTGAGCACAAAAGTGGAGATGTACAACAGTCCTTGCAGTGGAAGTTTTCTGTTCCAGCAGAAAACAAAGCATTATGGGGTGTAACTCCATTCTTGAAACCTCTAATGACCTTTAGCTATTTGAAGTTCAAAAGATTTGTGAATCATAAAGAGCGGACTATTACCACAGCTGTAATGTGAGACTATAAAACAGTTTTGTTCGCCACGGATTATCACCATTGTTCACTCAGTGGGTAAGGGACATGTTTTCAGGGCCATTTTCCATCCATGTAATATAAATTCAGAAGCAATTGTGCTAATAAAAAAAACACATTTAGGTATGAAAATTCCTTGAAATCATGAAGATAATATAAAACAACTCTTAGGAGAGAAGTTATTAGTTCAAGATGGAGACACAATTCAAAAACATCCACTATTTTCATTAATTGGATCATGTACTCTGGTGAATACAGTAGAACCCATATACAAAGAAATTAAATCCTCACGTTTTAATTTATGATTCAAAAGCAGCCATTTTAAATACATTTGCAATTAAGAAAATGGTATTGCAATATACTAAGTAAGAGGATGCATTGAAATGTAGCAGTGACACTGTAGCGCAAGTTATTATTGCAGACAAATTGGTTTCCCAAATCAGTGACATGGTGCATTGGCTTGTCATCATCGGATTGGACGCTTGATTTCTTCCTCCACACGGCAGCAATCCCCTGCCGACTCTGGCCAGTCGATGTTGAGTAATGTCTGTGTCCTCTGAAGCACATCCAATGGCATTCTTTCTCTAAACGCACTGCTCTTTAAACCAGGAAGTCTAGTCTGGTATCTGTTTTGGCTGGGGCAGAGACATGTTCTCTGGTCTTCCACCATTGACAATGAAATCTCCCAAGAACCAATATGAGATCTCATTAGAACCCTTTATGAAAGGTTGTGTTATGGACCAATATTGGATCTCACTAGAACCATTCAATTTAGGTTTTCCTAGAACCAATAAAGGTTATTTTAAAAAAAGGTTCTGCTAGGAACTGATCAAATATTTCACAGAAACATTTAAAATTAAGATCTATAGTACCTAGAACCAGTATTGGATCTCACAAGAAGTCTGTTATGTATACACTCAATATGTACACCTTGCTAGTACTGTGTTGGACCCCCTTTTGCCTTCAGATCTGCCTTAATGCTTCATGGCTTGTATCACACACTTGCTGGATTTGTCAGCTGCACATCCATGATGAGAATCTCCTGTTCCACCATTTGTAGCCTCAGTTTCCTGTTCTTAGCTGACAGGGGTGGCACCAGATGTGGTCTTCTGCTGCTCTAGCTTATCTGCTTCAAGGTTCGACATGCTGTGCGTTCAGAAATAATCTCCTGCATTCCTTGGTTGTAATGGGTTGTTTCATTTACTGTTGCCTTTCTATTAAAGCGAACCAGTCTGGCCATTCTCCTTTGACCTCTGTTATCAACAAGGTACTTTAGCCCAGAGAACTGCCGCTCACAGGATTTTTTCTCTTTTTCAGACCATTTTCTGTAAACCCTAGTCATAGTTGGCGGGAATATCCCAGTAGAGCAGCTTTTCTGAGATACTCAAACCAGCGTGTCTGGCACCAGCAATGATGCCACATTAAAAGTCACTTAAACCACATTTCTACACATTTCTGTTTTAAACTTCAGCTGATCATCTTGACAAGCCTACATCGCTAAATGCATTGACTTGCTGCCACACGATTGGCTGATAAGATATTTGCGTTAATGAGCAGTTGAAAAGGTGTACCTAAACAAGTAGCCGGTAAGTGTAGGTTATTCTAAAGAAAGAAAAGCAGAATCGGTAAACATCCATTATTTTTTATTTACCGTTTTTCTCCCCTCCCAATTCCCACTATCCCTGCCTTGTCGGCAGCTCTGCAACCCTTAGACAGATGGGGGATGGCAAGGGGCGCTCACATGGTTCATCCAACCACATGTCGCCGAGCTGACAATTCTTTTCGCACTGCTCCTCCAACACGGAAGCCTTTAGTCAGCTCATGCACGGGATGATTATGCTCACCAACTGTACTTCTACGTTTGAATTTACAGCTGCACGATCTGCACACAAGAAGTCACTGGAGAGTGACGTGGCAAGGTAGATGATTCAGCTTATTTTACCCAAATCCCCAGCAGGAAGATGCCAATTTTGCACTGCCTCATTCTGAATGAATTCTAAACTACAGAGTTCTGTATTCTCACAGTGTTCTATACAATTTAATTGTTTACAGTACGTCAACACAAATTTAAATACTTGTTGAATATAGTTTGGATACCACTATTAAGCATAATCTTTTCCCTTTTCAACAAAATCAAGTTAAAGATAACTGCATTTTCTGTCTCTGAATAATTGATGTACACTGACCAAAAAATATAAACGCAACACTTTTATTTTTGCCCCCATTTATCATTAGCTGAACTCAAAGATCTAATGCTTTTTCTATGTCCACAAAAGGCCTATTTCTCTCAAAGACCACAATAAAAGGCCACTCTAAAATGTGCAGTTTCAGCACACAGCACAATGCCATAAATGTCGCAAGTTTTGAGGGAGCAAAACTCCCACGCAGTGATTTAAAGTCACAAAAGGTGGATTCAGTGCCATGGCCAGCTCCGCAACCTACTAAAATGTTTGTGATTCATTAGGCTGTGGAGCTGGCCGTGGTGCTGAATCCACCTGTTGTGGATTTTTATGGGAAAATATACAGTATTACAACAATATTCCCTTCAAGGAAAGACGGTGGGTAAAGATAGTCAACTTTGTCATTGGTTTCTGTCTGGTTAATAGAGTTGTTCTTCATACAAAGATCATGAATAATGCAGGTTTCTTTCAAGTTAGCTGGGTTGAAGTGGTGAGGCAAGCGAAGAGCTATCCATGGTGGAAAGACACTGTAGGGCGCGCAGTGACTCACACAGTGAGCACTGTATGGCACAGTGTGACATTTATACCGTACAGCTTGATTAGGTAAATATTTTTCACTTTGCTCAAAAACTATTGACACATTACCATGTCAATCAAAGCTAGAAAAAAGCCAAGCCCAAAACTTTGATGTCAACGGCCACGTTAGAATAGCATGAACCAAATTGAGTAAAAGACACCCCGGATGCTCCAAATGGAAATATTTGTCTTTGCCTTTTATGCAACAGCTCAGCGGGTCACATCCCAATTTTGTTCTTGTTGCTTTCCTTTAATTGAAAATGAATGGGAGTGACACTTTTACCACACGTGCGCTCTAAATATACCACAGCTGTAACACATTAGCTCTAGTCCAATAAATTTGAATTCTAAACTCGTTTGTATGAGGTGGTTAGGGTAAATGTGTATGGAACACTGTGAACGCACTGGAGTTGTGAAATATCTAAATTTGTATTATTTCAGTTAAGAAGCTATGGTTGGATTTAAGTAGCTATCTGAAATAAATTGTGATTACAATTCATTTTTAATTTCCGTATTTTTATTCTGCTACCAAATTGAAGCCTTGTTTAATTTTGATGCATGAAGGAACTGTATGTGATTTAAGAATCCATTTGTCCTAATTGGCTCGAACATGCACATTAGTCCACTATTACAAAAACAAAGAATATACATGTATGCATCCAATAGAAGACGAAAAGTAAATCAACACACATAATCCAAAAATGCACTTCCATTTACTACCCAAAACATAAAGTCATTTCTTTTACCTTTTTTAAAATGCCATATTTTATCTCCAGACTTGCGTTTACCATTCCCATTCTCACTGCGGTAGTCGCTGTAAACCCAGCTCCCAAAGCAATATTTTTCCTGGTCTAGATATAAACCCACCTCCTGATCTACAAAGTGTACCTAGATCCTGCAAAAATCATGTGAGAACACTCTAAAGCCTGGTAAACCACCCTTCTATCAATGGACATGTCCTCTAACCTGATACAGTAAAAATTCCCTCTGTCCAACAAACAGACATTACCTCCTCACTGTTGGATCAAAGTAAGTCATATGCCAAGTTGTAGCAGTATCTCCATGAATATCCCTCCACTTTATTTCAGTATACAGTTTGCACCAACACCTTTGAGGGAAGAGTTATGCCCCAAACTCCCTGACCACCTTAAAGCATTTACAGCACTTAAATCCCACCTATGAAATACATAGACAGCCTACAGTTAGAATACCTTTTGTCTAAATGTCGGCCTGTGAAATGTCCCCAAACTGAAAAGCTAACGTAGAGTCCTCAGATAGCTCCTCCTCTCTT